>CABHPH010151958.1:0-46741 GCA_902168325.1 Peromyscus nudipes | reverse complement strand
CTGCTCAGCGGCACAAAGCTGGAGCAGGATGGGGAAAGCTGGTGGACTGCCAGACTTCAGCTCCCGAATGTTTTCAGGCACCGTCTTGTGGCTGTTGCCTTCTCTAGTGGCATGAATGACATTTCCTCGAGTCGCCAAATGTCTCCCCAAACTCCAGGCTCACCCTTCCTTGACTCCCCTGTATCGTTTTTTAGCTGACGACATTTGACAGACTGTTCAGTCTTGTCTTAGAACACTCCACTTTTTCAATCTAAAGCTTTTCATCCATCTTCCTAATCCTCAGGCCCCTTTTTCTCAGGACTCCCTTCACAGCCCCTTGTAATAATATTCCATTCTCCTCCAAGCTTCAGCTGCTTTAGCACATGTGCTCTCTGGCTTCCAGAACTATATTCTGAACACCCTCATGTCTACTTTTTCAATACCACATTTTTCTTGAGTGTAGAGGTATTAAGTAAGACTTTGTTCTAGAGGCAAAGACAATAAGTGAACAAATAAATAAGTGAAAACATAGTTGATGAGATAGACACACGCTAAGAAGAAAATAATAAGACTGAGGTGGGGAGGGTCACGTCCATGTGGGAGAGTGGCAGTTCTAAACAGCCACTCTAAGGTAATCTAGAGCCAGCCATGTGAGTTTAGAGGGAGAAATTTCCTTTCTTTCATTCCTTTAAAAATTACTAGTATTTTAATTGTAAGTATTTATGGGGTATGGTGTCATAATTTGAAGCATGTATACAATGAGTAATGATCAAATCAGGGTAATTAGCATTTCTCTTTCTTTATGTTTTTTGTTTTAATTTTTGATTAACACGTAATAGACATACACATTCATGAGATACACTGATATTTCATGAGCACAGAGGCGGGAGTGTTCCTGGTACTTTATGAAAGAGAAAGGGAGGTCAGATAATGGGCGCGAGGATAATGGCCCAAACTATTGCCCAATCTTGATCTCATATCAGATCTCACGCTTCACTGGTCATCAACTACTGGCCATTCTGCTCCAAAAGAGAGCTGCCACCATCAGGCCACCATCCATCCCCCTTAGCCCTCCTGTGTCCCATACTCATTTCTACTTCCACAAATTGGACAGCACAGGTTTCCCATTCTTTCTCCTTTCTTTGAGCCAAACTGTTTCCAGCAGCTCCTGAATTTTCCATCAGGAATTCCATATCTACTCTGGCCCTCTTCAGTCAATTATATGTCTTCCAGTAATTTCCTGTGTGCGTATCATCTTTCCATGAGATTACAAGCTACTATAGCAGAGAGAGAGAGAGAGAGAGAGAGAGAGAGAGAGAGAGAGAGAGAGAGAGAGAGAGCTCACCACATTTCTTTCTATTCACCATAGCTCTAAGCCTCTCAGGCCATTGTAATAAATACTTTTCTGAACTGAATTAAATATATTGAACCTACTTCTTATTTTAGCAAGTACATAGATCAGGTAGGTCACCAAAGACTCCTATACGTGTGCTATATAATTATATCTGCCAGCTGTTGTTGGGTACACCAGCTCCCACTGCTCCTAAATATCTCTCCCTTATATTTACAATTCAAGAACCAGATGACATAGGATCTGCCAACGTGTGTTTATGAGTAGACAGAAAAAAAATATGGATACATGAGTGAACGTGTAGCTGCATGTACTGTTAATGTGACGTGATTTCTTGTGATCAGGGAAATGCAATTCAAATAGATAGATGCCTATAAGTTAAATCTAGATGGAATCTGGCCCAATTCCAGGTTCATGGTATTTTAGGGTATTATTTAGTTGTTATTGACACAGTGGAGAATTAGGTTCAGAGACCCAGCAGCATATGAGAGATAGATCTTCCTTAGGAGCCTAGGGCAGAGGGAGCAAAGCAGCTGTAAATTAGCTCAGCAATCAGTGCTTCCTATTTTGAATAAGTGTTTCCAACAAGCAAAAAAAAAAAAAAAAAAAAAACCACAAAGCCCTTCATAAACAAAAATAACTAGCATCTGTTGAGCCTGGCAATTTACAGAACACTCTCACATATATTATTTTATTAGACAGACCAGCAGCCTCGCAAGTAGATATTGGGGAGAAACGGTGTTCTGATGAGAATACCGAATCCCTTCACTATGGAGGAAGTGTTCCATTTCACTTAGAAGAAGCTAGTGCTGGAGACCATGGCCTTCCATTCACCTAGTGATTTTGGTAATATTTCACCTGTCCTCCAAATGATGGAAATTGCAGAAAGTTGCCTATGGCTTTATCTGAATATCACCCTCCTTCTCCCCCTATTCCATTTTGAAATGAAGAATTCCTTAGAGACGCTGCCACTTATCTATATGTTTGGAAGCAAAATGAAAGTTGTATGCCTTTACCCTCCTGGACTTTAAAAGGTAATTTAATAAATAAGTGAAAAACAAACTATGAAGGGTAGCTGAACTAAGTCTTAACGTTTCTAGCAGAATTCTAAGTGCCAGAAAGTGCTGGGAGTGATTTATTATCTTGTTATTGTAAGTGACTAGGAAGCTTTCAATGGAGTCCTTGCTAATTTCTAACAGCCGCATTAAATCAGAAACTCTATTAGCTATTACAAAACCATCATCCCATTTTTCTGCAAATCACTAGAACACCTGATGATGGGAGTTTGGGGGCTCTTATCTACTCCACAGGCTGACCTCATCCTTGACCTCCACAAGGGAAATAAACGCAAGTCAGAGGTGGAATGATGTTGGTCACATCAGTGATTCAGGATTAATAACTGGCTGTCTGTTTTTTATAGGAGACATTCAAAGATAGAAAAAATAGCCTTTTAGCAAATGCTGCTTTATTAAGATAATAGGTTCTAAGATAGTCAAATCTGTGTTCTTCAAATGAGCCTTTCCTCCAGCTGAAACGTGTCCTGTTTTACAGCTAAGTCCAGTAACTGTCCATTCACTGGAGAAAAGACAGAATCGTCATCTATAGTCAAATCTGCCAGACATGGCAGACGCCGTACAGTCAATCTGATCTCTCTCTCTCTCTCTCTCTCTCTCTCTCTCTCTCTCTCTCTCTCTCTCCTCTTTTACTCTCTATTTTTCAAGACAGGGTTTCTCTCTGTAGCCCTGGATGTCTTGGAACTCAGAGATCCACCTGCCGCTGCCTCCTGAGTGCTGGGTTTAAACGTGTGTGCCACCACTGCATAGCCAGACTAATTATCTTATACCAGACCTGTTAACCTCTTACGTTAGGCAACTATGAAGAGTCCAAAGAAGTTGTCAGTGATTTTTTTTTTTTTTTAATAAACCTTAAGCTGACTTTCCAAGTCATAGATAGGCAGGTATGTGGAAAGTACTGTCTGATCTTGGGAACTGGGAAAATGAGTCCTCTTCCCCCAGCAACTGTGTCTGCTGTGCCACACTGACCCTGCTGTGTGAGACAGAGAAGAAAGAGACCAGCTACTAGTTTCGGAAAATGCCCAGCTAGACAGAATAAAGTATATTTTCCAGAGAAATATATTTTACAAGCATTAGAAATAGGTCGGGATGTGAAATGCTCAGGTTATTTTGTTTGAAAATTCAGGTTGAAATAAGGTAAATTGGGTAATTAAGGAACCTTAATTTTTATTATTTATTATATTACTATTTTTTTTTTTTGGTTTTTCGAGACAGGGTTTCTCTGTGTAGCTTTGCGCCTTTCCTGGAACTCACTTGGTAGCCCAGGCTGGCCTCGAACTCACAGAGATCCGCCTGGCTCTGCCTCCCGAGTGCTGGGATTAAAGGCATGCGCCACCACCGCCTGGCATATTACTATTATTTTTAAATTATGATATAAGGTCTCACCAAATCACCCAGGCCAATAGTGAACTGATGAAATTCCTACCTTAGCCTCCCAAATAGCTGGAATTACAGCTCTGCTGCCAGCCCTGTTAAAAGTTACATGTGACTACATCCTCATATTCTTGCCAGTCATTATCTACAGTTTCCTGTCCACTTGTGGTTATTTTCTGCTGAAACTCATCATGGTTCATGCTAATACTTTCAGGGTTTTTTTTTTTCAGTTTTTTAGAATTTCAGGTGCGTACTGTGTTTATATCATTTCCTCTTTCCAAGTCCCCCATGGTGCTTCCACGCCCTCTTACTTTTAATTATTTTGATATACATATATACATACATACATGTAAGTTTATTTAAAAAAAACAAACACCTATCGAGTTCCTTTAGTGTTGTGCATATGTATATCTTTAGGCCTGACTGCTTGGGGTTGAATAACTTATCTGGGAGCTTTTCCTGGAGAAAACTGATTCTCTCTCTCTCTCAGAAGACACTAATTGCCTGTAGTTCTCTACCTAGGGATGGGGCCTTGTGCAATTTTGCCCACTTGTATTGGCGTGCTATTTAGTGTTTCCATTTGTCAGATTTTGTTGAGATAATCTTATAGTTGAGATTTCCAAGATGCAGTTTCTCTGATATATATACATATACATACACATACACATACATATACATACATACATATACATGTATGTATATGTTTACATACACACATCTTATATATCACATACATATACACACATACATATATATATATATACGTATAGGAGACAGTCTATCACAGCAGATGTCCTGGTCATCTGACTCTTACAATCTTTTTTTTTTTTTTTTTTTTGGTTTTTCGAGACAAGGTTTCTCTGTGTAGCTTTGCGCCATTCCTGGAACTCACTTGGTAGCCCAGGCTGGCCACGAACTCACAGAGATCTGCCTGGCTCTGCCTCCCGAGTGCTGGGATTAAAGGCGTGAACCACCACCGCCCGGCCGACTCTTACAATCTTACTGGCCCCTCCTCCTTGATGTTCTGTCCAGCCCCAGTGGATACATTTACTTTCAGTGCTGGAAAATGTTACTTATCAGAAATAACTTCTGCAACCACAAATAGTATATCACTTTCTATTCCTTTATCCTGCTTATATCTTACTTTAGAGCACTCATTATTCCTTTCCATTAAATTATGTTTAGATTGTATTTACTCATCAACCATTGCAGTCCTATGTTTCACTTGGCAATGTCTCTATGTGCACTGTCCTGGTACTGGTATCTACAGTGTAACTACCTCAGGATTTATTCTCAATAACTATTGGGAGAATGAATGAAGGAGACCAAGTAACAAATATTAATGTGACAGTTGGATATCTATGTGGAGTGCTCCAGACTTAAGAGACAAACCCAATACATTAATAATTTATATATGCTGTAATAAAAAATACATTTTTGAAAATCCTGTCTGATATTTGGCTGCAATGAGGAAAAGCTGTAGAAAGAGAGATGAAAGATGAAGGTCCAAGTAAAAAAGAAAATTCCTGTATTTAAGGCCAACAGAAAGATGACCTTAATACAGTGAAATTAACCCATAAAGAATTAGGAAGTCATCATTAGAACAATCCTCCTGAACTATCAGGATGGGCTGAAATCCAAAGCACAACTGGTTATCAGTCGATATATGAGGGGGCGTGGCATCTCCTGAGGAGATGAAAAGCAGGCAGATCCACACAGAAGCAGTTTGGTAGGCTTGGTCAGAGGACGGTAAGAGCCTTCCCTTGTAGTGGCTTCTTTCTCTTTAAAGAAGATGGGGAACATCTGTTGGGAGCAGGAAGTTGGGGATAGGCTGACAGGACTGAGAGGATAAGAGACTTGGTCACATGACTGAGATGAAAATGGAGAAGGGAGGGAAAAGGCATTATGGAGGGGAGGAATAGGAGTTGACCAATGGATGGTATAAACAGGAAGGGTAAGGGTGAGCGCTCCTGACTTTGGTGAGCCCGAGCTTCTGCAGGAACCAGTCAGCTGTGATGTGTCCTTAACTGTGCTGGTCATTCAGCTGCAGACTCAGAAAGTAAAAGGCTGTATCTATCCAAGGCTTGAGTTTGAGTGCGCATTTGTGATGGAAAGGTTAATGAACACGGGAGTCCAAGGGGTTGCGATGCTGACAATAATGAGCCACAAAGTCCACACTAGCTTCAATGGAAAGTGAAGTGAGTACAGACTGCATGAATTGAGACAGAGTCACAGGGCTAGTGATCAGGGGGTTCTAGTGCACAAACACACATTGTGATGGGAACAGTTGCACAAGGAGACCAGCAGCAGAAGGATGACCACACAAACATGGGGTACTGAAATCAGTGATTTGGATCATTAGGGGAAATGATTGTATTTTGTGACAAGGCCTGCTTTTTCCTACCGAGACTAGCAACATGAGTTTCGTAAAATTCTTTAGAGTGTAGGCGACATCTATCTGCAAATCTAGGCCAGGATACAGCTTACAATTGGGAATGAAGAGGCTTCATCAATGAGAAGAGAAAGGTTGCCAAGGCAGGCTCTGGCAGCATTACACTAGTTGATTAAAAACAAACAAGAAACAAACACAAAACTGTCACACTTGCTGGCACTATCTGGAGTGGAGTGATAGCTGGGGGGAACACGCCAGGAACAGGCAATGGGAAGCTCTTGGTAGACCTGGGTGCGCCCATGCTTCCGAAACTGTGATTCCGGGTGGCAGGCAACTCTGTGGCATGACAGGTGTTCTTTTTCCATCGACATAACTGTGAGCCAAAGGTAGCCAAGGCCTGCTCTATCATTTAGTGCCTCCTATCCATGACAGAAGAGGGCTATGGTTTCTCATGAAGATCGGAGAACTCACTGAGAACAAGGAAGGGTCTGTTCTCAGTTCTGTTTTTGTTCAGCAGCAAACAGAGCCACTTGTCAGGCTGACGGTCCCTGCGCATTGCCACGGCAGCAATAGTTTGAAAGAGGGTAGAGAGAGATGGCGGAAAAAAAGACATTAAAAGGAAAATGTCACTATTTCCAAATGCCATATTATTTGACAGCTACTCTTTATGTTGCAACAGCTGCTTAACATGACAAACGATGGCTTTAATGAAAATGCACACAAGGAGATGCAGCGCCAGAAAATGAATAATGGAGCTTTCTATCCTGACATGTTGAGGAGCATATTCACTCAGCAATGAATAGGACCTTGGTAGCTGTGTTGCCAGTTGCTTTCAGACAACCCCTAGTAGGTGGTTGGCTCATTTGTCAGTCAGGTTTCATTCACAGAAAGCAGAATACACTGCAATGGCTTATCTGTTTAGCAGAGATGATTTCACATGGGGTATGAAATGGCTTGCCCGATTCTAGGGAGGTCTGCCAAAGCAGATTGGAATTTCAGAAAATCACATCGTAGAACCAGAGCTTCTAAGAGTTCATGTCTTCTGACCAAGAAGCTACCGTTTCTCCCAAACAGAGACACAAAAATCTGGAAGCCACCAATAAAAGGGAACTCACCCTAGAGTAGCTGCCTTGAGCAGGAAGCCATTCCTAGTCTACCCAAGTGACCATCACCCATTTGCTTATGGTGAGCACTAGAGGCAGTAAATTTGAAGGTCTTGAATTCCTGGTGATCTTGCTACTGAGAAAGCCAGTGCCTTTGTGATGATGCTTATCACCAGGAATAGCCACAGCAGTGGCAGCCGCAGTGCATTCTATGGAAATAAATCAAGTGCAGGAAGCAACACGCAAGATACGAGCTAAGTCAGGGCCAGCATCCATTCGTGGTTGTAGACCACTCCATGTGTGCGTGTGGAAGAAGACAATGAAGGTTCCATGTGATTTGAAGCAAGGGAGAAAAGACTGAAAGAAAAAGGCAGGAGGGATGAGAGAGCAGCGAGGAAGTGAGGAAGCAGCCTGTCTTCAGCCCTAAACAGTTGTCTTTACACTTCACTGACAGTCTCATCACTCCACCCTGTAAAAGGAGGAAAACTCAACTAGTGTGACCTCCTCAACAAGGCCATTCTACGTTTAGAATTAGAAAAGCTTGGTTAATAAAAGCTAGAGTGTAGAGTATGCCCACCATGTGGAGAACCAGAAGTGAGGTAAGATAAACAGAAGGGTAGAAGTGAGACCGTGCAATGAAAGGCTATTTGCAGGGACTAGACAGCTTACACACAACATCAAGATGTACTATTATTGTTTTAGTATATTAGAAACCCACACATTATTTCCTGGACAAGAAAATAGAATAGAAAACATGACAGAAAACTATATGGAAGTCAGAAAGATTTTTTTTTAATACTTTCCAAAGACATATCGTGCTGCCATAACCTATTAAGTCATCACAAGGAGCAAAATAATATTCTACTTGTGTCTTCAGGGAATTAAGACACTCAGTGTTCCTGGTGGAGCCATCATCTGGGAAGACTGTAAAGGATACAGCCTTTGCTTCTTTTATCTAGACCAAAGAAAATAGCTCTTCATCACGGTTGGTCATTCATGTAACAGTTTAAATTTCTTGCAACACTGACCTGTAGGAGGTAAGAACAAAGATAAGACTCATGCAACTGTACTGAGGAGGCAATAATCTATCTGAGGGCTCAGAACATAGTTGAGTGAGCAAATAGTTCCCATGTTAATTGTCAATGCCTTAGAAGGCCAAAACACTCTCGACAGTGAATTCCTGGCCTCCCGACAGAAGACCCATACAAAGTCCTATGGAACAAATTCCATACTGGGTGAGATAAACGAGAGGCTGCTGGGGTGGGGAGCGTTGCAGAGGCCTCCACGGAGGGGCTCAGCCTGAAGCTGAGTCCTGGAGGAAAGGGAGAGCTGCCTCTAGTAGAAAAGGAGAGTAAGATCCTGAAGAGGAGCAGTCCAAGGAGATCTTGAGTAATGTTTGACGTCAGTGAGTGATTTTGGACACCCACAGGGGAAGTAAGGTTTTAAAAAAAAAATAATATTCCATGCTGGAAAAGAGAAGTGGCATTCTATTCAAAGAGTCATGAATACAAAGACAAATACTTTGAATATATTTTGTAGTCACTGGAGATACTGACATTCCAAAGTAAATTAGCCTGGTATTGCTTTAATTAAGTATATAATATTTTAGACTCTTCATGGCTATAGTAATAGCTGATTTCTTTATTTTACGAGTATAGTTATATTTTTTAATGTTTCCCAGTCTGCCTCAAGCTCCATGGTTGAACTGATTCTCATATCTCAGCCTTCAGAGTGTCTGATATCACAGGTACATACCACCCCAAAGCTAGCTTCATTTTTGACATTAAAATATTAGCACATTTATTTGTTTTAAAATTCATTGCCCTTTTAAGTTTTATGTGTAGAATTCATATAGTCATCCATTTTTGTGTTGCTGTAATAAAATATCCAAGACTGGTTACTTTAGAGAGAAAATAGGTTTCTTTAATCCATAGTTCTAAAGGTTCAAGAACATTTTTCTCATCTTCTCACCTCTGCTGTGGCTCTCACTCAAGATTGGACCACAGTGGTGGAAGCATGTGTGAGAAAGACCACATAGCAAGAAGAGAGTAACAGACTGAGAAAAATAAAGGGCGTAAAAAAACAAAAACAAAAAAGAATCTACGCCTATTTCTTCACCTGATCCTTTGGGGACCAAACTGTGTGTGATTCTCCATTAAACGGACCCCATTAAATCTTGGTTCAGTCACAGGAAAAACCTTTCTAAAGATAAATTAATAATTTTGTGTGTGCTAATACATATTATGAAGACTTTTAAAGATTAATATAAGATTGAAAGTGACTAAAACATATTTATGAAACCATAAAAATCTATGTGAAACAGGAGATGCACTACCACACATGCACCTTCAAGTGTAGAAACTGATAAGGCGAAATGAACCGGAAACCATAAATAGGAAGAGAATCGGCTACTAAACAAGGAAGAAAAACCAGTCTCAGGAAAGTGGTTGAGTCATTATAGGTGCTATGATATAAAAGACACAGACAGCATGATAGCCTATACAGGGAATCTGAAGAAAGCCACAAAATCTCCAGGAACTAATAAGCAATTATAACAAGACAGCAAGATGTAAGGTAAAATACAAAAGGGAAAATATTTTTATTTTCCTTTCAAATTATTTCTTTATTGCTGCAATGGGAACTCACCCTGTAACCCTGCGTAGCCTGGATTTCACTATGTAGGCAGGCTGGCCTGGAACTTACAGAGATCTACCTACCACTGCCTCCCCAGTGCTTGGATAAAAGGCATGTGCCCCAACTCTCTGCATGCAACACTTTATGTCATGCATACATGTGTTTATAATCAGCACTTGGGAGGTAAAGGAAGGAGGATTGTGAGTTCAAAGCCATTGTGAGATAACTAGGGAGGTCAAGGCCAGTCTGGGATATACAGTAAGGGTTTATAACAAGAAGCCAAAAGAGAAAGGTACAGGAACTACCCATGGAAAAAATATAAAGTGCTAGTGAAAAAAATCCTTCTTACACACTGAATAATAATCATTCACACATGGGCAGGTTCAATTCTCACTTCACAAATTCCTCCCCACTTGATCTGTATAATCAATGAAATGCCATGGAATTCATTGCCAGCTATTTTGTTGATAATCTACAAAGTAACTACAAAGTTTGTATGGGAAAGTAAAACACTAGACTAGTCACTGAGCATCGAAGGAGGGAAACAAAGTTGGGAAGCATTACTACTCAACTTGGAGACTTAAAATAAAGCCACAGGAATCAAGACAGTGGAGCTTTAGAAAAAGGAAGAAAAGGGGTGGGTGGAACTGGAGATGGCTTAGTGGTTAAGAGCACCGAGACTTGTTGTTTTGCAGCATCTGCAACCAGTGGGTCACAATCATTTGCAATCCAGTGGATCTGATGTCCTCTTCTGGTTATACCCCCCCCCCACACACACAAATAAATACTTTTTTAAAAAGAAAGAAAAAGAAAAAAGTGACGGATTAACATAACAGACTAAAAGTCCCAGCAAAAGACCTCCATTAATATTATCAACTAATTTTTATAAGGATAAATACAGAAAGGATAATCTTAATCTTTGTAATAAGCACTGTAGGAACAAATGGCTGCTCATTAAAAAAAGAAATAACAAAATTAAACAAAGCTAGATACAGAGTTCACATCCTTTTTTTTATTATTTATTTTTTCCGAGACAGGGTTTCTTTGTGTAGTTTTGGTGCCTGTCCTGGATCTCACTCTGTAGACCAGGCTGGCTTCGAACTCCCAGAGATCTGCCTGGCTCTGCCTCCCGAGTGCTGGGATTAAAGGCATGCTAATGCCACCACTGCCAGGCCAGAGCTTACATTCTTAACCAAGATTAACTCCAAATGAATTGTAGACCCAAATATCAAACTATAAACTACTTCAAGATAGCACAGGGGAAAACTGCTTTGAGCTTGGTCCTGGCAATAGTTTTAGATACAATCTCAAAGACAAGCTTCATGAAAGGAAGAATCCATGGTTGGACCATACTCTGGTGAAAACATTGTGAAAGGAAAGAAAACAAAATTCCACAGACTGGAAGTACATATTTACAAAGAACACAGCTGCTAAACGTCTGTTACCCAAAGTATACAAAGAATTCTTAAAACATAATAATAATAATAATAATAATAATAATAATAATAATAATAAACTATTTTTAGGCCGGGCGGTAGTGGCGCACGCCTTTAATCCCAGCACTTGGGAGGCAGAGGCAGGTGGATCTCTGTGAGTTTGAGGCCAGCCTGGTCTACAGAACGAGATCCAGGAAAGGTGCAAAGCTACACAGAGAAACCCTGTCTCAAAAAACCAAAAATAAATAAATAAAATAAACTATTTTTAAGTGACCAAAAAATTGGACACCTCACCATACAAGGCTTAAATATACACATACCAAGAGATCCCTCATCTCCTATGCCAGCAAAGAAACACAAAAGAGTAACCTATCATATACCTTATTAGAGCAACCAAAATCCAAAGCAAGGACTCAGCCATATGCTGGCAAAAATGTGGGATCACAGGGCTTGCAAGCATTGCTAAAGGCAATGCCAAGTGGTATAGATTCTTGAGAAGAGTTTGGCACTTTGTTACAAAACCAAACATGTTGTTGCCATACAATCCAGAAACCACATGCTTTTGTACTCACAGAATATGAAACCTTATGTCCACAGACAAACCTGCATAAGGATGTTTATAGCAACTTCATGCATAATCATTACATTTGCAAGCAACTAAGAGACATCTTCTAGTAAATGGACGGATAAATACATTGTGGTACATCCAGACAATAAAATATTATTAAGTGTTAAAAAGAAATGAGCTACTGAACCAAGGAGGCTATGGAGAAAACACAGATGAGCACTCTTAAGCAAATGAAATCAAGCTGCCAAGTCTTCATACTGTAGGGCTCCAACTGCATGGCATTTGAGAGAGGCAGAGCACAGACATGCTAAGGAGTCCAGAGGATGTCAGAGGCTGGGTCTCAAGAGAGACAGAAAACACAAAACACAAAGGATTTTGAATGCAATGTGCCTCTTCTGCACTTATGAACACATGTCAGTGTACATCGTGTATATCGGTCAAGTAAGGTGGACAACACCAGAACGCTGAGTGAACCTGATGTAAAATCTGGGTGATTACTATTTGTCAAGGCAGCTTCACCAACTGAAACAAATATATCACACTGCTGGAGAGTAAGGACGAGACTCCAAATGCCTAAGGGTAGAGGGCAATAGAGAATATTGATACATTTTCCTTTATATTTTGTTGGGATTTGAAAATTACTTCTAAATCCATAATTTAATTTCTAAAGAGTAAATGTAAAATAAGCATATTTCTAGCTAAACAAAGACTATGCGAAACTGGTTTATGCATACCAACTTACAAAAAAAAATTTAAATTCCAAATGAAAAGATGTGACCTTAGAGAGTAATTCAAATCAACAGGAGAATGCAAATATTACTGATAAAAGTAATTATGCAATTATAAAAGGCAATGTAAATGCTTATTCTTTCTTCTCTTAACTGATTTACAATGGCATTGTAGAGTATAATATGTACACAATTGTATTGTTGCAGTTATAATATCCAGAAATGCAATCTATCCGACAATAAGAGCGATAAAGAGGTGGGTGGGAGCAAAGCTTCATCAGGGTAATGAAATGACACCAGATGGCAACTCAGTTTACAGGAATAAATAAAGAAAATAAGAAATGGTAAATAAGATGATTAATACAGCAAACTATAAATATGTGCTTGCATTCTTTTCCTTCAGTTCTATAAAACTCACATAATTAAAACAATGCATTCTAAAATGTTACTATTTATTGGGTTATACTGTATATAGATTGTAATGTGTACAAGAAAAACAGAACACAAGTAAAAAGTGGGAGTATATAAAATACTTTCTACATCTCTTTGAGGTTAATTCAGTAACTGAAGCATGAGGTAGTTTGCATATGACCCCGTGGTAGTTCTTGCGCAACCTCATAAATTTCCATAAGAGGATTGTTATAAAAAGAGCAAGCCTGGCTGTTCCCTGCCTTATACTTCCAGGCTCATGTGTGACTGCTTTTTATGTACACATTCCAGCCATCATCATCATCATTCTCCAAGATACTCTAACTAAAGCTGAGGCAGTGTAAATGTTATACCTACAAACCTCTGAAACTGTGAGATGAATAAGCCTTTTTACTTTATAAAGTTAAGGTACTTCAGGTTCTCTATTATAGTAATGCAAAGCTGACTAATATAGTGTGTGTGTGTGTGTGTGTGTGTGTGTGTGTGTGTGTGTGTGTGTGTACTATGAAGCAGTCTTACATGTTAGGATGTGTACACTAAATCTTAGATAAATCACTAATCAAATATTTTGAAAAAACAGTAAAAATCAATGCATTAATTGGAACAGTGGGGCAGAAAATATTGATTTGGTGAAGGAGGACTGAAGAAAAATACATGAGACATAAATATATAGCAGACATACACAGTACAGAAAAGAAAATCCAAGTACACTACTATCATTAAATGGGATTAGATCAAACAACTCAATCCAAAGGCAGAAACTGTTAAACTGGATTAACAGGCATTCCCAATATGTGTTATATTAGAGATGTAGTTTATATACAAGCGAGGTAAAAATAAAAAGACAGGAAAAATGTACACCTCACAAAGAGAAATGAAGAAGCTGAGTGACCGGCCACAAAATATACCTCAAACATAAAATAATGTATTATAGTTTGGTGACATTTTTTATGAATAAGGGTCAATCGACAAGGAAGTTAGAAAGTGTATGGAAATATTGTTATAAAATCATAGGTCCCCTAGACACCGAGGCAAACCCTGACCAAAGCGAAGGGAAAACAGACAGTTTAACAAGGATATCTGTAGGCTTTACTAGTCTGCTCTCCATCGTGTGAAACTGGGAATGAGATAGAAGGAAACAGAGTATGAAGAGCACCCGAATTAGGCCAGAAACAGAACCATCCATGAACCATCCCAACAAACCACAGCAGAACATGCATTATTCTCAAGTAAACATGGCCCATTCTCTATAATGAGTTAAATGCTGGACTGTAGAACAAACCTTCATAAATTTTAAATGACTGAAATCGTATAATACATGGTATTTGACCATAAAAAATGGATAAATAATAGAAATAACTATGGAAGTTAAAAGCTATATCAAGATCAGCACACTCAAATAACCAGACTAGAAGTACAAATCATGGGGGTGACTAGAGAAAGACTGAGACAGATACGGGGTGGTGGTCATCCAAAACAGGCTTTAGCGATTACTTTCAGGTATATGTACTTCGAAGTGATAGTTTAAACGCCTGTATCTAAAAAGAAGGCAATGACCCATGATAATCTTCCTGTCTACATTAAGATGTAGGAAAAAAAGAGAGGAAAAATCAAACTCAAAGGAAACAGAACAAGAAAATAAGAAGATGATTGTAGATGAGTGGGAATGAATTAAATAGAGATTGATGATGAAGAAAATGAAGGAAAGTGAAAGTTGGTCCGATGATAACCAGTTGTAACTCCCCGGGTCAGGGACTCTGACACTTCCTTCTGATTTCTGCAGGCACCAGGCATGGGCATGGTGGACTCACATAAACACAGGCCAAAGGAAAAAAGAAACCCAGCAGTCCTTTATAGAAGCATAAGAACTATTTGGCAAATGAATATCAAGAAAATTGCCAAAACTTCAGCTGAACTGTGCAAGAAATAAGAGAGTATAAGATTGCTAAAGTCAACAGTGGATATTGCTAAAGTAAAAAGGATATTGCTTATGACTTCACAGAATAAATATGAGAATACTGTTAATCCTTGGGTATCGACTAATTGAATAACATAGATGACATAGTCATAATTCAAGAAAGACACAGACTACCCTCATGGATTCAAGAAGTACTAAAATACTCTAGACAGAAAATACAGATACTTAATTAGTAATTTTACAAATGTACACACAGAAAAACTAAATTGTAAGGTCATTGACTTCAACTGTACACTTTGCCAAACATTTAGAATACTACTATCCATTTGTTACAAACTCTTTCAAGAAGTGGAGGGTTAGGAATTAGTGGGGAAACACTTATTCTAATACATCCAATGCAAAGATACTACAAAATTCAAACAATATGCCCACGTTTTTAGTAGGACCAAAAGTGACTTGTTTTGGTAAAGTCATCTTGTTTTAACATCCACACATCCATTAAGAGAACACACCAGGGGCTGAAGAGATGGCTCCACAGTTAAGAGTATTTTTTACTCTTGTAGAGGACCTGGGTTCAGTTCACAACCCCCACATGGTGGTTTACAGCCATCTGTAACACCAGTTCCAAGGGTTCCAACACTCTCTTCTGACCTCTGCAGGCAGTAAGCATGCATGTGGTGCACAGATATATATGCAGGCAAAACAGCCAACCACATAAAATACAAACAAATGGAAATGGAAAGAAAGAACACATCATATCAACAGAACACAAAAACATACAGATATGTTTTGTAGAAGCATAAAAACTTGTAGATGAATGAATATTATTCATAAAAATACTAAATAAATTAAACTAGAAAAAAAACTTCCCCAGTCTGCTAAGGAGCAGTAACAAAACCTATAGTTAACATCATATTTAATGGTAAAAAAATGGATCTTTTTTTCTGCTAAGATCAAGGGAAAGAAAAGGATGTCTGTTCTCAAAAGTTTTATTCAACGTAGTACTGGAAATCCTTGCCAGGAATACTTGTCAAAAATAAGTCAGTGAAAGGCATATACATTAAAAAGAAAGACGCAAATGTCTCTCAACTTGCATGTGATATAAAAATTCTATGTAGAAAATCCTGAACATCTAAGTGAATAGATGGGGCTGGTGAGATACCATAGTTGGCAGTGCAGCCATGAGGACCTGAGCTTGATCCATAGCACCCACATTAATAAAAAGAAAAGTCAGACGTGGAAAGAAAATATCTGTAACTCCAGCACAGAAGGTAGGAGTCAGAAGGGTCCCTGGGACTGTCAGGAGAATCCTCCTAGCCAATTGTCAACTTCATCTTCAGCAGAAGACCCTGGATCAAAAAGTAAGGTGGAGAGGGACTGGAGAAGATGCCCTATGTTGAACCCTGACCTCTACACTCACACACATGCACACACACACACACACACACACACACACACACACACACACAAACACACGAAGAAAAGAAGGAGAGGGAGGGAGAGAGAGAGAGAGAGAGAGAGAGAGAGAGAGAGAGAGAGAGAGAGAGAAACTAAAAGTTTCATGGATGTAAGATCATCACACATCATAATCCATTGGTTCTCTATAAACAGTACTCTGAATCAGCTTAACAGAGGGGAAACGAACTGCTACTTCTTGGCCTTTAGGCTGAGATCAGGTGTAGGAACTTTAAAACTTAGACTCTCAAAAGCACAGGTCTTTTAAAAAATTAATGATGACTGGCATAAGCGGAAAGCACTCTATGCCCATAAATTAGAAAAACTTACTAAGTTAATAGGTACTATTCCACTATTTGGTGAACAGATTCGCAATAGTGCACATCATAGTCTCAGCCTATTCTTTGCCATTGCTGGTAAATATAATCCACATATTGAAATTTAAGGGATCCAGAATAGCTAAGATTATGAAGTCATATTTTTTCAGATTCAGAACTTACAATACTACTGTAATAAAGACAAGGAGGTCCAGGAATTCATTGGGCAGGCTTTTAAATCAATAGCAGAGAATTAATCCCTCACCCCCGACTTCCCTTTCAGCAATACTGAAAAGGAGTACTCGTGCAACTATGTTTCCACATGTGAAAACATAAGCACAGTCCCCTTTATCGTGTTATGCACAGACTATCTTAAAGTAGATCCTAGACCTAAGTAGGAGAACTAAACACATGAGACTCTTACATGAATATACAGGAGCAAATACCTGTAACCTGTGTTTATATGGCAGTGAGATGCTCTGACCCTTATTTCTGAAGGGATTGGGAGAGTCTAAAGTTGACCCTGTGGTTAGTTGCCAGATCCTCAGAGTATGCTAATAGCCATTAGATTGTACGCTTTAAAATGATGACTGATACATGGTATGTGGGTTCTGTTTTAATATAACTTCGTGTATATACATAGTACACATATGAGAGATGGGGGATTATGGCCTGGAACTGAAACAGAGGCCAAGTTGTCCTAAGCTACAGAGTAATGGGGAGGTTCTCAGAGAAGAAGAGCCATCCTGTAGAGTGGCATTAAGCAGCTTCCCAAGTATGTAGCTGTAACTGAAGATTAAACCCTTAACACACTGAGGGTCAGGGGAGTCCATGAGAGGTGCATTTCTGACTTACTGGCTGGGGATTCTTTTCTGTCAGTGTTTGATTGAGAGCTGACATTCACTTTTGTGTACAGAGGTGATAATGTCCGTGGAACATAGGGGCTCTGCTCTGAGGTGACAGGAAGGATAATTACACATAGTATTAACACATGGATTTCCATTACCTGGGGTCTGAACTATGTATTTGGAATACAGATAATCTTCATAGAACTGCTAAAATTAGGGAAAGGGGTACAATAAAACACCCAACTGAGTGACCTAGATCTCTCTCTCTCTCTCTCTCTCTCTCTCTCTCTGTGTGTGTGTGTGTGTGTCCCAATATGGGAACAGTGTCTCTTCTTGCTGTAGGAAGGCATTCCTTTCCTGGACAAACTTATTTCTGCAAGTCTCCCCCTATGCCTGACTCATATATGACTTCCTCTTTTACAGTTCTTTACGTCTTATTTCCCTTCCATTTTCCACAAACACATGTAAGTTTCAAAACAAGTTAAAGGGCAAACGCGAAGCAGGGACGACAGCTGACCTCTACCAGCACCCCTGGCTTTTCATGTTGCTCTCATATTTCTGTCTCTATCTTTAGTGTAAACCTCTTGAAAAATAGCCTATGTCTTCTATGCTTCATCTCCAGTTGACTTTTTAACCCATTTTAATCTGGCCTTTCCTTCAAAGCTTTCTAATGTCTTTCAAAGCTAGTGGCTCATGTCCTTTATTTTTAGCCTCTGCATCATGGGGCAGAATTATCCATACAATTTTGTTATTCTCTTTTCTTAATTTCTCTGAAACCCCTGTGGTACTCAACCTACCCCTTCTGAAACAACATTCTCTGTCTCCACTAGTCCCCAGTCATTCCCTCACTCTATGGATACTGATGGTGTCCAAGATTCTGTCTCTGTCCTCTTTCATTCTGCATTTTCATATGAATTATTTATGTTATTCACTAAGAACCAGCTCCATTCCCACCTAGGCCAAGGCTACCTATCAGTCATTACTTCTCTCTTGTTTAGGATATTTCAAATTCCAATGTCAGAAACCATCTGAAGTGGCCCCCAAATCAACTTCTGTTGTTACTTGGGTTTGCTCTTGGGGTTACTGCCATCATTCCTGAGACTGACTGTGTCAAGGCTTGATTATATCATTTCTTCCTACCCTTGGTGACTGTAGTTCACTCCACAGAGCAGCCAGTCACTTGGCTGCTGCATTTCTCTCTGTTTCTATCAGAATCCATCACAGTTTACCCAGTATGGCTAAGGTTGATGGAATTTGGTCCAGGCTTCTAGTTTGCTGCCTGGGTTTGGCATGCATTTTCATCAGGAAGTACAAGGGGTGGTCTCAGCCTTTCTTGCTAGGTCTGGTTGAGGTTTTTTTCCCTTTACTTTTAATAGTGAAAGGGGGCTGACCTTAAAGATCCCACATGTCTCTCCCCAGGAGGAAGGATGGTTGAGAAGACAAACAGTGGGAAGCTGTCAGGTAAAATGAAGTGATTTTTTTGGTAGGTATGCACACTGGGAAATGGAATTGTTCAGATGGGATGATTGCCTTCACTGTCTGTACTATGAAAATGCTAGCTGTGCTAACATTAGGAAGGACCACATGACATCCAAGGACCTACTATGATGAAAATATTGACTTTCGTTGACTTATTTCTATAATCTCTTTTGCACAAAAGATTATGAGGAGATATTTAAACATTGCTCTAGGTGAGAATATATAATGATGATAGTTAAGGAAATAAAATAAAAACTCAGCCATGAGAAAAATAATAGGTGCAAAGGCTACCTAGCCATGAACATGAAAATTTAAAAACCGGTAATAAATGTCGATGGGCCACTATTGCACAGTAAAGCAGAAGCACTGCTGTCAAATGGAGGTGGAGACCCAGGAGACAGCAAACCTTTCTTTCTGCCATCAAGAAAGCCTAGTCACTGTGTAGTCTCTAGTTCTCAGGAACCTAGGCTGTACTGGTATCTCTGGCCTGCTGCAGGCCAGTGTACTCCCGAGTAGGCCTAGAACTCCCTACGAGATGTCTATACTATGCCCAGATTGAAAGTCAAACAGTTATGGTTTTCTCTACCTGGCTTATAACAGATACAAACATGGTGTTGTATTTAATTCTCACCACTGATTACTAAAGTGAATTCCGATGCCTGTGGAAGGGGCAATGTAGATGTAACCAACCGTCTTATTAAATAAGAAACACAGAGCCAATGTAAGGATGAAAGCCCAAGAGGTCAGAGCTAAGAGTCTTACCCGCTTTTCCGCCAGTTAGCCTCTCCCGCCAAGAGACCTCTCCGAAAGAGAGCTACTTCCTGTGCATTCGTTTTTAAAATAAGAGTTCTGTTCTGCCTTCTCATTGGTTGTAAACCCAACTACGTGACTGCCTCGTCGCTGCCTCTCTGTACAGACCTCCAAGTCTTCTATGGTTGGTATTGAGATTAAGGGCGTGTGTCTCCAATGCTGGCTGTATCCTTGAACACACAGAGATCTACCTAGTTCTGCTTACCAAGTGCTGGGATTAAAGGCGTGGACCACCACCGCCCTGGCTTTCGCTATGGCTTGCTAATAGCTCTGACCCCTAGGCAACTTTATTTATTAACATACAAATAAAATCACATTTCAGTACAATTAGAATACCACTATAGGGCAAGGAACAGGTTATAGTGGCTATTGTGAGTGTGATTATCCCAAGTTGGGTCCTCAGAGTTGGAGAGCAGGGCACAAGGTGGCCATTAGGGAATTCTCTCTGGATCAGTGACTTTGACAGGGACATATCAGAACAGGATGATGTAGAGATGGAAGGAAAGAGAAGTCAGGAGGTTAACATGTGGTACAGTCTCATGGCAACCATGGCCAGCTGGAGGGTGAGCTCATTAGGAATGTCTGATGTTGGAAGAAAGTGCCCAGGTCTTTTCTCATCATCTCAGTTAGTCACTGTGAAGATGTGGTTTTGGGTACAGAGTTTCTTGTGAATGAGGAAATCCCTATGTCTTCCTTCTGACTGTGCTGCCCTGAAGAACACAGGTAGCTCACCTCTACATCCACAACCATCATGAGAATTGAATGTATTAAGCATCTAACACAGGTTAATGTAGCTAATCCTCAGAGGAGCCCTGTCCTGATGTTTTTCTCAAGGTCCATCTTTCTCTCCCACCCTCAGTAAGAAAACGATGCCTTAAAAAACATGTCACTTAAGTCACTTGCTTTAGGGTACTCAGCTATAATAATAGGGTTGCAGTCTGAACCCTAGCTGTGTAATTATTTTCTGACAGTATCACACATGTAATAGGAGATACAAAAAATACAGGAAATGGCTAATCACCCTAAGAACTCATATAAGGATATAAAAATAACACTCCTAAGAAATAAGATAGTAAAATATTATGTGTTGTAACATAAGAAAAACAGGGATTTGAAGGGATTGGCCTGAGTTTTGATATGTGTATTTCAGCAAGGTCAATAACCTTTCTCAGTCTCAATCTTTCCAATTTCAAACTGGGCATAATGATACCTTTTTCTTTGGCCTGCCAAAAACCCCAACAGAATCCACACTAAAATCATGTATGACCACATGCCAAATTGTCTGTCTATATGCCCTTGCCAGACAATCCCAAGACTGCAGATATGTAAAGTCATGGAGCTGGGGAAGTTGGAAAAGAAGA
The DNA here is from genome assembly GCA_902168325.1 of Peromyscus nudipes. NCBI lineage: Eukaryota > Metazoa > Chordata > Mammalia > Rodentia > Cricetidae > Peromyscus > Peromyscus nudipes. Next base: position 25,486 of record CABHPH010151958.1, on the reverse strand, counting down.
GGAAGAAGATGGAAACAGGAGGGATCAATGGTGAACAAGCTCAGAGATGATGTCTTTCTAGCAAAAGTTCTAGACCCTTCTTCTGCTAGTTCATGGAATCCCTCAGTTAAGTAGATAGGTGCTCTTACCTATTTTCCAGAGGGAGACTGTGGTTCAGAGTGGTTTTATAGGCAAGTCAGGCTTTTAACTGATTTGACATACCTCTCTGTTAGTTCAAATGTTTCCATGTATGTTCAGAATCTGACAAGGTCCATGAAGAAAGATTTCTTCCCTATAAACCATGCTCTCACCTTCCCTGGCACCCCAAGGTGCTTCCTGGGCTACTTTCCTCTCAGTACCCCACTGTGAGTACTGTAGCTCTCTTTTGCCCAGCTACCTGGAATCAACACAGAATACTTTATCTGCTGAACTCAGGAAACTTCTCTCCCTGACTATGACCCCTTACAAAATAGCCACTGCTTTGACCCTGAAATGAACATTCACTGACTTGAACTGATGTTGAGGAGGGAAGAGCTAAACTCAGTTCCAAGTGTAGAATGAATAGGTTCAAAACACAGCTTGTGGGCTCTGGATTCTAGGGAACCTAATCCTAGCATATAGGCAGGAAACAAACAGAACAAAGGCAGAGACAATGTTCAAATGAAAATAATAATAGTGAAAAGGCTACAGCATCAATAATCATAATGATGAAATGAGGTTCAGAATAGGCAGCATTTACTGATAGTTGAACCTTGGCAACATCAGAGCCCTTATCTCCAAATCGTGGAGGGAGTAGATTATAAAGAACAAATAAGCTAATGGCAAGAGCCATAGCCAGCTCTGCAGAACAATCTATGGTGTCCAGGTCTCCCAGTTCATGCAAATTTGCAAGCAAAACCTCAGCACTGTGAGTGAGATATAGAATCCTTTTAGGACTAACAGTCTACTAGAAATACTAAGGCTGTAGCTGAAGTTTTTTCCAGTCCCACTCGGCCCGCAGCCACTCAGACCCAAGTAAACACACAGAGACTTATATTACTTATAATATATGTATGTATAATAAAATACTGTATGGCTGTGGCAGGCTTTTTGTTACCTAGTTCTTATATCTTAAATTAACCCATCTTTATTAATCTATAAGTTGCCACGTGGCTTTTGGCTTACCAGTACTTTACATCCTGCTTCTCGTGGTGGTGGCGGCGGCTGGCAGCATCTCCTGACTCAGCCTTCCACCTCCCAGAATTCTCCTCTCTGCTTATCCTGCCGTACTATACTTCCTGCCTGGCTACTGGCCAATCAGCGTTTTATTTATCAATCAATCAGAGCAACACATTCACAGCATACAGAAAGGCATCCCCGGCACTTCCCTTTTTCTTTTTTTTTCAAAAAGGAAGGTTTTAACTTTAACATAGTAAAATTATATATAACAAAACAATTATCAAGTAAGAGTTACATAAGGCCACCAATAACCCAATATTCCATGGCACAGAGATTTCCCAACTCACACAGAGCCCGTGGTCATTACTCTAAGGTTCTTGATATGAGGTGGCTAAGGACAAGGCAGTCCCCGCACCCTGGGACCCATACCCTGGCGCCCACATGGTATGTCCAGTTTCACAACTGTAGTTTCCTATACCCTCTACCACAGAGGCTTCCTGCTCTATCTGACTGAGAGAAACAGCCTTGGGCTTGCTTTTCCCTGGATCAGGTAAAGAGGGCTGACGGGAACAGAGTGCTTCTGAGGCTGGAAGAGCCAAGGAGAAAAGCTAAGTTGGAAAGTCTAGATTTCAAGTAAATATTGACCAAACTAAAGCAAAGAATGAAGAATTGGATGCAGTTGGATGACTGCCTATGGATGAGGGCTTAACAGAACTTCCTCTCTGAAAGGGTACCCATATTCAGAAGGGTTTAGTGCATCAGTCATGACTAGTGAACAGAAGCAGAAAGTGGGTGTAATGGAAGATTTGTACAACAAGAAGGAGGTAGTTATAAAGAAAGAAATGGAATGTCTTTAATTTGGTGCCCCCTTTGTGACAAATATCCAACTAAATAGCAGGGTTTTCTTTTGGACCACAGTTTTCAGTTTTTTAACACCATGGTCTAGATGTCAAATCCTTTCCTCCAGCTCGGAGTAGAACTCACTGATTAGGCAAACTGCTGATGTATGGGCAAAATTAGTCTGCTTACTATGTGGGAGCTTGCTAATTGCACAGGAATGTGCATTCCCAGGCACGCTCTGTGGAAGGCTGTCGTCTTTCTGACAAGGGAGGGCATTTGGGCCAAGAGAGTCCAGGCCTCCACGGAGTGAGGTAATGGACCAGTTTCCCTGCTTTGCTTGTCTTGTGAAATACTTAAAGACAGCATTTCCTAAAACCCTTGAACACTATTTCAAGCATCCAGTTAAGAATAAGTGCCACCGTGGAGAGGGCCCTCCTATGAAGGAGTGTCTCACTCGTTCATTCAGTAAACAAGGATTGAGCAGTAACCATCGTTCTTGGCAATGAGTTTTGTGACAGGCCTCACTATATTAGCAGACAGAATGCATCCTGCACCCAACCAGGACAGCTGTGCAGTTGTGCGACTCTAGAAAGGAGTGACAACTCACAGGAGGCCCATGGAAGATAGGCACTACTTTTGCTGAGGATGCCGGAATGTTGCCCAGGGAGGCAGCATGTGAGCTGGGCCTTGAGGGTGAGTTTCAAAGCCAATGGGAAAAGGAGGACATTTCAGCTAGAAGTAACTTGGGCTGCAGCCGAAGGCTACACACACGTGAATGTTTTTCTAGAGAGGTTTTTGATCCAGTCATGGCCACAGGTCTGTAGGCTATGGAATCTGAAAGTCATAATGTTTTATGTGATGGGTGAGGGAACTGTAGACAGGCAAGCCAAGGTGACATTCCAAAGCCTGCAATGCTAACCTGTTCGGATTCCCTGCCCTCATGCATGAGGTGTCTGTAGCTCCATGCTTGGGACTTCTCTGGGGACTAGGATTATTTGGGTCAGTCGTTGTGCTAGACACTGGCTGTTCCTCCCTTTCTCAACACTGAGTATCCCTTGACTTTCCTGCTTTAACTGTATCTATAAACCCACCAATCAATCAGCCAAACTCACATGAAGAAAGTACTTTGGAGGCAATCTACTTGCTGCTCATGTCTTATGCACTTTAGAAGGACATATTTCTTTATATTAGCCACTCCAAATGGACTTGTTTGTCCATCTCTTCCTTGGTTTCTCCCTTCCTTCATCTTGTTTTCTTTTATGGTTTTGTGGCACTGTAGAACAAAACCCTGGCTTTATGCAGCTTGGACAACTGCCCTCCCACTGACTGAGCTACGGTCCTTAACCTTTGCTCTTTCCCACTATTTCTTTAATATTTTATTTTAGAATAATCACAAATTTTCCAAAATTTCAAATACAAGACAGATATCTCCTGTCCAGCTTTCACTATGATAATCCATAACCCTTATACATTTAACACACACATACACACACATACACACACTCAAAACACACATACACACACCCAATGTATATACTCACACAGATACTCAACATACACATATAAACACACACTCACACACACTCATACACACTCAAAACACACATACACTCACACTCACACACACTTAATGTATATACTCACACAGACACTTAATACATACACACCCTCATACACACTCAAAACACACATACACATACTCAATGTATATACTCACACAGATACTCAACACACACACATAAACACACACTCATATACACTCAAAATATATATATACACACACTCACTCAATGTATACACTCACAAGACACTCAATACACACACACACACACACACACACACACACACACACACACACACACACACTATTGATTTAAGAGGAAAAAAGCATTCAGTTTTGTGCTCCAGTCATTTAAATGTGCCTAAAAGTGTGAATGTTTCAGAGCTGAGCAGACACCAGGGTGCAGCTTGCTGCGCTGTTTATGTCTCTGTCTCAGTTTATCCAGAAAACTATTTTTAGTACTCCCTGCCCAGCACCATTAGTTTGCGTTAATTAAGATGGGGATGGTGGGGATTCATGTCTGACAGACCCTTGCTACTTGCAAAAGAGTCACTCATGTCCTATTCAGTGGTCTGGGGAGCCGGATCCAGATGGAGACTGCTGGTAGCCAGTGGCAAGGGAAGTTTATGAAACCCCCTCTCCTTCCTCCCTGCAAGCCTCCTGTGTCTCGGTCTCACTGAAGAGTTACAAGGCTGTCCTACTGCAGAGCTGGTCCCCAGCATTCTCCGCAGGCCCTCTGTGACATGGGCTGATTGCATACACAAAGATGTCAGAGCAAATCACCACGTCTGGGAATTGTCGGGCAAACAGTCTGTGGAATAAAACGCGCACATTGCCAAAGGGTGGGGGAGGTTAGCGAGGAAGGATATCTTGACAGAGGGAGAGAGAAGTGTTGGAATTAATTCTTAAATGTGTCGGATGGAAATTAGCAGCTGAAGGTTTGCAGAGGGAGAAGAGGCAGAGGGAGAGAGAAAAGGGAAGAGACAGGCAGATGGAGAGGGGGAGGGAGAGCGTGGAAAATAGACACAGCTTCGTTTCACAGTCTGGCTTCACCCTCCGCCCAAGCAGCCTGTGCTTTTTGCAGGGATCTTGTCTTGTCTCAGCTTGTTGTTCCCTGTTGACCTCTGCCATTAGACTCCTGGACTCCCTCAGACTCCCACTTCCACTACAACAGTTGTGCTTTTCGCCCACATGGGATTTCCAGTTTGTGCAGAAAGAAAGTCTCTGTGCCAAGAGGACGATCTTCTTGCAAGCCTACGCTGATACAGAAGGCCTGTGGCTTTGCAGAGTTCTGCTCACAGCACTCTGATCATGTCCAAGTCACTGACTCCCCTGCGGAATTAGGATGACTGGGCAAGGTGGAATTATGCATGCAAGACATTTTTCTTAGATATTTTGTACAAGTGAAGTATTTGTTATGAAGTGCTATGGACTAGATCTCTCTCTCTCTCTCTCTCTCTCTCTCTCTCTCTCTCTCTCTCTGTGTGTGTGTGTGTGTGTGTGTGTGTAAATGGAATTCTCTTTATTCATCTATTTATTTTACAACCCAGCCAAAGCCTCCCCCCATCCTTCCCTCCCAGTCCCTCCCTCCACCTCCTCCCATTCCTCTACCCCCTCCTTCTCCATCTCCATCCAGTAAACGATGGGACTCCTGTATCAATAAAACATGGTATATCAAGTTGCAGTAAGACTAAGCACCTCCCCATGTATTAAGGCTGGGCAAGATGACCCACTATGAGGAGTAGGGTTCCAAAACCCAGTAAAAGAGTTGGAGACAGCTGTTAGGAGTCCCACAAAAGGATCAAGCTACACAACTGTAACATATATGCAGAGTGCCTAGGTCAGGCCCATGCAGGCTACCTGGTTGTTGGTTCAGTCTCTACGAGCCCCTATGAGACCAGGTTAGTTGGTTATGTGAGCCTTCCCATGGTATCCTTGACCCCTCTGGCTTGTACACTCCTTTCTCCTCCTCCACAGGATTCCCAAACCCTGCCTAATATTTGACTATGGGTCTGTGCATCTGCCTCCATTAGTTGCTGGATGAAGCCTTTCTGACAACAATTGGGCAGGGCACCAATCTAGTCACATGAGATGGCCAGTTCAGGCTGCTTATCTGCTATTTCTAGGAGTCTAAGCTGGGGGTTCCTCCCTGTAGACTCCTGGGAGATTCCCTTGCAGCAGGCTTCCACCGGACCCTGAAATGCACCCCTTCCAGCAATCACTCACAAGCACTCTCCCCCTTGTGTCCCCCAAACTGATTGCTCATGTTCCCATGCCAACCTGCCCTCAGTCCACTCATTAAATCTCTTCTATTTCCCTTTCCCAAGGAGATATGGGTGTCGCCCCATGAACTCTTCTTGTTACCTAGTCTTCCTGGGTCTGTGGATTGTAGCCTGGTTATCCTTTATTTTACAGCTAATATCCACTTATGAGTGGGTACATAACATGCTTGTCTTTCTTGGTCTGAGTTATCTCACTCAAGATGATTTTTGTAGTTTCATATGGCTTGGATCTAATATGTCCTCCAAGCCCAGCGTGTTAAAGGCTTGGTTCTGTGCCACTGGGAAGCTATTGTGAAAAAGCCTTTAAGAGGTAGGTCTACTAGGAGGAATTAGACCATCCACGGTCTGCCTTGAAAGGGGAAACTAGGACTGCTGCCCCTTCTTTCTCTCTCTGTCTTTTCCACTTGTGCTGAGGTGAGCATACTCCAGTGTTGTAGTGTGCAGACACAGGCCATAAGGATGGAACCAAGTGTCAGAGTGGACTGGAGCCTAGAAACCATCCTCTTTTAACTTCTTTGCCTTAGGTAGTTTGTCGCAGAGACCAACTGTGAATACAGGGACAGTAGCAGTGATGGGAGTCGATTCTATATTCTCTCTCTGCTCTTGCATACCTCAGAGTTCAGTCTTTGTGATCAAGACAGAGAGATTCACGCAGTATACCCACTTCAGTTTCAGCAAGATGGATGCGTGTTTCCCCAACTCCAATTTTTAATTGATGGTTGGAGCTTTGCCCTGTAGTTATGAGTCTGCTGGATGATTCGCAATTCTGGAACATAATGCAGGCAACCACCCAACTTATTTAAAAAAAAAAACAATAGACATTACTATGAGTGTGAAGAGATCAGCCCAGCCCCTCTTCTCTTTCCCTCCTCCTCCTGAACACTGGCAGAGTGTGCCCTGAAATGTCCCCTTCCAATTTCCTTCCTGTCCCCCAGATTCAAGGTGCCACATTTAAATCTGGGCCATGTATTAAGGTCATGTGTAGATTCTGATTTTTTTCTAAAGTAGACGTAGGTAAATTGAAGCTCTGAATAATTATGTCTCTTAAAGAGCTATTTTTGGTCTCTCTGTAGTCCATTTTCTTTTTCACTCTCCGTGGCATCTAACCCTTTGCTCTGTGCCTCTTTGGAGCCTCTTCCCCACTTAGGAAAGGGAAAAACAAATTGCACTTTGGATGAAATCCATTCACACCAATGTACTTCCTCTTTCTAAGCACTTTGTAATTTGAATTTTTTAAATGCTGAGGGGGGCTTTGTCTTTTGAGGCAGAAATGCTAGGCATTAGCTTGCCTGTGGTAGGAATATTAGGGGAGAGGATGGGGCTTTCTATTTGCCTCCTATGGCTTTCTTAAAGGAATACTTGTTTTAATTCTTTCAGGATAGCTGCTTCAAAGGAGATGAGATGTGTGACGCTTGATTTTATGTGTCATTCTGGCTAGGAAGTGGTATGGAGGCATCTACTCAAACACCCTGGGTAATTCCGGGATGGTACTTTATATACACCATCAACATTGTGCACTTTGTGAAAAGCACATTATGGCCCACCTGAGGGTGGGCCTCATCCAGTCAGTTGAAAGCCTGACTAGAATGAAGACAGGAGAGGAGAGAACTCTTCCAAAAGCTAGCTCTAACACGTGAACTCTAGCCTCAACTTTCCTTGGGTTTCTACCTTGCCAGCCCATGTAGAGATCATGGATTTCCAATCTCCATAATCATTTCAGTGAGTTCCTTAAAATAAGTTGTTCTCTCTCTCTCTCTCTCTCTCTCTCTCTCTCTCTCTCTCTCTCTCTCTCTCTCTCTCTCTCCACACACACACATTTGTCAGTATGTGTGTAAAACTCTGTGTGTTTATTGCAAATATCGCTGACTCTATCTGCACTTGTAAAATGCCCCATTGACTTGTCCTCTGGTGAGTCTTAAGTAATATTAGGTAATATTAGGCCTACAGCCTCCCCTCCCCTTTCTTTCCTTTTATTTTGCTTTCCATTTTCCATTTCCTTTCCTTAGGACTTTGTACTTCCAGATGCCCAGTGGAGGGAGGATCAACAATGTATTCATAACCCTATGCCCAGTCCTCTGGACTATATTTCCTGCCAACAACTTAGAGCCTCGTGACCTGTAGTAACTGTTTTTTTTTTTTTCTTTCTATGTCTGTATAGCACTGGTTCCATCCAGATGGGTGGCAGGAACAAGGTTTGGAGAGAACTTAGAGAATTACATGTGGAGAAAAAGTGATGTGGTAAGAGGGGCACTATCCGTGCAACAGAGGTGGTTCTGGCAAGTCCTTCCATGGATAGCTTTCCTTTTACATTGCTATGTGATGTCACCTCAACTTTGTTATTACTAAGTGATGCCATCTCCAAATGGGTAGGACCACATTCATTGCTACTTGGGGATGTATATGTGCTAGGGACCACAGATATAACTGCTAGAGGATGTTTGTCTCCAATGATGATGGTGCTGGTGACAATGTTTACAGCATGATCATGAAAAGTGTGATCAGGACCCCAGGATGCATGCAGAGGGTGAGAGCCTGCACAGATCTCAGAGTGAAAGGTGGGCTATCTAAGGTAACACTGCTTATAAAAGGGACTTGCCCCTCATCCTGAGATGCTGTATTTTATGATGGTTATATAAATCTTAAGCGCCATTTCTGATGAATCTGGCTATGTTTTATTGACTAAAACCTTGTATCTGAAGCCTATCTTTATTGTTTGTTAGCCATGTGGTACCAACACCTGTTTTCCCCCATGATTAACTTCTCGCAATATAAATAATAGTGTGTTCCAACATAGTAGTAGACAGCAAACCAGAATGCTTCTAAAAGTATGTCAATCTCAGCTCACTGCTATGAAAAAATCTCATCCAATGCCCAAATGACAGAAAAAAAAATAACTTGAATTTTTAGTACTTAGTATGTGAGCCTTGAAAGTCAACATGTCTGTGAGACTCTTGGAGGTTATGTGTTAGAAGTATACAACTATTTTTAATTATCAAATGAATATACTTATGGAAAATCGACTGCAGGCTGAGTTCCATTTTTAGTGTTAGCAATATCAATACAGCAAGGAACCATGAGGATAAAGAGAAAAGAATTAGTGACTTTTTTCTTTATACTTCCAGAAATGATAAGGCGTAATCTTTCTTCTTTGAATGTTAGGTTCTTTGTCTTCTTTCTTTCCTTCGTTCCTTTCGCTCTCTTCCACCACCAGCTTGTCCTCACCTGACTTCTGTTGCTGCCTCACAATGAACCTGCCTCTGTGAAACCCACCAAGATCCCCGTCACTGTGTCAGCTAGAACCCCGATGGTTAATCCACTGAGCTACATCTTCTAAATTTGATACCATTAACTACTATGATGGCTAACGTCGATCGTCATCTTGACAGGCTCTACCGTCCCCTAAAAGATAACCCTCCAGGAATGTCTGCGAGGTCACCTGAGGGGAGAGAAAACACTCAGATTTCAGGTGGTACCAATGCATAAGCTGAAGTCCTAAACTGAGTAGAAAGAAAAGGGAGCTGAGGGCAGTGTTCATTTCTCTCTACTTCTGAGGAGCAATGCAATGTGACCAGCTGCTCCATGCCCCTGCCGCCATGCCTGCCTTCCCCGCCATGAGGGTCAGTCTTTTCAAACTGTTATATAAAATAAACTCTTCCTTCCTTAAGTTGCTTTTTAAAGGCATTTTGTCAGAGCACCAAGAGAAGCAATTCATAGAGAAATTGGTACTGAGAAACAAGGCTGTGGTTGTGACCAATACTGCCATGTGGTTGTAGGATGTTTGCTGGAGGAATGTGGAAGTGTTTGAAACTTTGGGCTAGGAAAGCCTCGGTAGGAAAGCAGAGCTTGGATGTTTGGAAGACTAGAATGCAGAGGAAACATGGGCAGTGGAAGACCAGCTCATGACCTTTCAAAGGGGACATGGACACTATTGGGAACTGGACAGGGTCATTCATGCTATAGATCATCAAAGAATTTGATTATATTGTTTCTGTATCCTGAGGGCCTGAGTTAGGTTCAGTCCAAAAGCAAATGACTAACTCATTTGGTAAAGAAAAATCTCAAGATAGGAGAGAATAGAGGCTATGCTATTGTCCCCACTCACTATATTTGTCCAGGTTTACAGCGAAAGAAAGCCACAAGCAGAGAAAAAAAAACATAAAAAAATGTGGTTCTTTGATGAGAAAAAAAATAGAATTTAAATAAAGTTGTAAACAGATTGGGTTCGAGGAAAACAGCAATTGTTAAAGAGATTAGAAGCATTAAAGACACATATCCTGCTCTTCACTGGGACAATGCAAAAGATACACTGAAGGAGAGACCCTACCCATCAAAGGGTCTAATTTGGTAGTATCTAATTTCAATTGAAAGGAGAAAGCCTAAACCTAGATTGCTGATGAAGGTCTTCCCACTGGAAAACAGCTGTCTGGGGGAGTGTTTCATGTCTTGAGCTACACTGGCCACATCTTAAGCTGGCAGGAGAACTTGCCAGTTTCCTCCATGTGAGATTGTTTTTATAGGTGTGACAGAGGCAGGACAAACACTGTGTGGTAGGATTGGATTCCTTGTTTTCTATAAGGGATCCCAGAGAGGCCACATGCAAAGCTATGAAGGTGAAGTCTAAAGAGCAGTGCAGACCCAGGATATTGGAGATGCAAGTTCTATGGGAAGTTTACTAAAGAAAACTGCAGGCATGGAGTGGAGACAGACTTTGTAGGATATAAGCAGTAGAGCTGGAAGGATAGAGGGTATCTAAGCCATTTGGGCAAATCCACCCTGAGCCTTAGATCTTAACCACGGAACTTAAGAATTTAGTGTTTGCCTTGCTGGGTTTACGTCCAGTCTTTACTTGTTATGACCCTACCTGTCCCTGTTGGAATGGGAATATTTATTCTGTGTCATTGTATATTGGAAGGATATAACTTCTGCTTTATTTTATAAGGGCTCATAGTGAAGGCATTGCTTTTGGGTCTTTAGAAGAAACTTGGACACTGGACTGTTATGTTGGAATTGTTAAAGACTATGTTGAACTTGGATTGTGTGTATTTTCTGTTATGAGATGGCCATGAGACTCTTGAGATAAGAGACTTAAAATTATTATGTTTGGGTATCAAGTTGACAAGGGATGGGTATATTAATACTATCAACTTGATAGGATCTGGGATCACCTAGCAGATAAATCTCTAGGCATGTCTGTGAGGGAGTTTTTTGACTGGATTAACTGAGGTGGAAAGACCCACCCTGATGTTACTGTTCCATGATATGGGGTCCTTGATTAAATTTAAAGGAGAGAGAGAGCTGAACACCAGCATTCATCCCCGATGTGTTTCTTTTTTTTTTCTTTTACTTTTTCTTTTTCTTTCTTTTTTTTTTTTTTTTTTGGTTTTTTCGAGACAGTGTTTCTCTGTGTAGCTTTGCGCCTTTTCCTGTAACTCACTTGGTAGCCCAGGCTGGCCTCGAACTCACAGAGATCAGCCTGCTTCTGCCTCCCAAGTGCTGGGATTAGAGGCGTGTGCCACCACTGCCCGGCTCCCGATGTGTTTCTTAACTATGGACACAATGTGATTAGCTGCTTCAAGATCTTGCCATGGTGATGTCCCCACCACAAGGGACTGTGCCACTGAACTGTGCACCAAAATAGTCATTTGCTTCCTCCTGTTGCTTTTCTAGCTGTTTTGCCCCACAAGAAGAAAAGTGGCCAAGACAACTACTGTTTTCTTCAGGTCTCTTCCCTGGTTTCTTTACAGCTGCTGACTCCAGAGCAGCACTCTCTGCCCTCAGACACTCCTTACCTTCCACTCCCCTCTGAGTTGCTTGTTCTGACAAGGGTACTGCCCAGAATTGTACCTGATGCTGTATTCTTCCTCACTCTCCTGCTCCAGCTGACTGACTTCATCAGCACTCAAATTTCAGCTTCTGCTTACACAAAGTTGATTTCTAGATCTCGAGCTGCAAACATTGTCTTTTTCTAAGGCTTAAAACCTACATATCCAAATGCCAACAAAATGTTTTTCTTGGATGTCTCACCAGAGTGTCAAGTTCAACATTTAACATCCTGTCTCTACTCAGTACCAACTCTCTTGCTATGTCTCTGTGATTGGTAACACAATCCATTCAGTTTCCAAAACTGAAACCAAGTGGGAGCCTACATATTACCAGGTCATTACAGGTGAACCAAGAAGATGCCTCCTTGAAAAGTTTTCTAGGAACTCTCACCTAATTTAGATGGCCAAATTCCAAATGTCAAAGCATCTTGTACCTATTCTAATCGTCTCACACCATACTATACTGTCTTATTTCTTTCTTCTGTGAGCCTCTTAGCAACTGGAGGGGAACATGTCATGTTCCCTATATCCTCATTCCCCTCAAAAGGCCTTGATAAATCTTGGTGCCCTTAACAGTCCCTTGCCACAAACATGAAAGAATTAATGAATTGTTTAGCAAAGTACAAAACAGATTAATACCATAAGAAAGGTATTTGGCTGTCAGAACTCAGGAGGGTGAGGCAGTGGGGTTGGAAAATTCATAATTTGCCTGGTCTATATAGAGTTTTAGGCTAGCCTGCCCACTGTCTCAAAGGAGAGGTTGTAAAAGATATGACTAAAGTAACTAACATTTAATGCAAGAAAAACTCAAGTTCCTGTTTCTCTGTGGGATCCAGGGAGACCATATTCTTTTTATCAGGAAGAGAGTAGAGACTGGGTGATTGTAGGCCAGGGCATCTGCTTCCTGAAAACTTCTTCTGTCCCAAGCTCTCTGCCAGATGTCTTACATATATATTTTTTTCAGTTCCATAAAGAAAATAATAAAACAGAGTGTTTTCTCCACATAATAATGAGGAAATCTGGGCTCAGAAAAGTCTGGTTCATGGACTACTGTCCATTGTAGGTCTCAATATGATGCTTTTTTTTAATTCTTTGATTCACAGAACTATATGAGGTGTGACTATAAAATAATGAAGCTGATTTTTCTGTATAGCTGTGCAAATAGGTCCTTTATAGGAATCTCTAGTCTTTTTAAAGGGAGATGCTTTAATGCAATTTATGCCTTATAGTTCCCACTGTTGAAGAGTTTGGGGGCCAAGAAAGGGTGAGAAAGACTCCAGAAGAATCCATTAGTGGGGCTAGCCCTGGGTCTCTGGTCAGCTTTCCCAAATGTGATGGTTTACTCTTGATCTTTGGGAATGGATTAAGGACTGTCTAGGAACGTAGTACAGTGTTGTTTTCAGTGTGTTTGTGAGGATGTTTGGGAGGTGGAGGATGAGCATGTGCATCTTAGTTTATTCAGCAGAGATCTCCTTTCAGTGTAGGTAAAAACCATCTAATAGGCTTGGAACACATGAGACAAAGGAGGCTATATATCTCCATGTCCTAAACTGTAATATACTGTTTCTTTCATGGGCATCAAAACACCAGGAAGGCTCTGGTGGCCTTTAGACTCTGTGTCTTACTGAAGAAGGCTCTCTGGATTTCTAAGTCTTTACCTCAGATCAGCACTTAACACCTCCTTTGTTCTAAGATCTCTGGACCTGGACCCAACCATCTTAATCTCACCCAATGATCTCCAGCTTTCAGAAGAAACCAGATCCCAGAATTCACAGTATCTGTCATTGTGTGACCAAGCTCCTTAGTAAATCTGGAGATTTACTAAGGATTCACATTTCTTTGTCTATTATCTATTATCTATTATTTCTTAGTCTATTTACTAAGATTCACATTTCTTTGTCTATTATCTATCTATCTATCTATCTATCACCTATCTGTCTGTTATCTATCTATCTATCTATCTATCTATCTATCTATCTATCTATCTATCTATCTATCTATCTATCTATCATTTAACTAGCTATCTACTTACCTGTCTGTCCATATAATTAACTCAGCCACTCTGGAGCAAACTGTCTAATACACTGACTTTCTAGAGACTGGAGAGCAGACATCAGCTCTCTCTGGCAGCAAATATTTGCTGAGCTCTTATTCTGTGCCAGGATCTTGCCTGTAGGAAAGGAATCAAGATGAGCAAACACTTTGCTCTCAGGGACCCTACAGTTCTAATGGGAGACAGCTACTTGTGAAATACACATGGAGACTTGGAACGAAAGAAAGGATACAGGACTAATGTCATAGCATCATATATATTCTACAGCTCTCAGTTGACTCTAATTCTTGGGAAACTAGTAGATTCCTCTCCACATGCAATTTTGTGTGCCTTGTTTTTCTGCTAATTTGCTGATTTTAAGTTTATTTTAAATCGTTTGTTTTTAATTTGCCCACTGATTATTTTTGTGTTTTGTTAATTTCATCACTTTGATATTAAAGATAGAGAAGAAAAATCAATTGAACCCATCACTAGTAGCTGCCATTATGCTGACCCCCCCCCTTCCCCTGGCTTGGGATCAGCTCTGTATGTTATCGTACTTAGACCAAAACCTTCAAAGTTTATTTATTTATTTATTTACTTATTTATTGTTTATCTGGAGATAAGGCATTGCTATGTTTGCTAGACCATTCTTCAACTCTTAGGTTCAGGTGATGCTACCTTCTCAGCCTCCTGAATGGCTGCGTGGCTGGGATTGCAGATGCGCATCACCATGCCTAGCTACGAAGGCTCTCTTCCTAACACTGCCTGTAGATGAGCAAACACAAACTCCCAGATAAATGACTGACCTCAGATCTCAGTTCTTAAGGGGCAGCACTGGGATTAAAGTCAAGCATTTTCTTCCCTGACTAATGTGGCTTTTCCTTGGTGTAGATAGATGTGTCCTAGCTGGAAGAAGACTGTGTTGAGGCCTAGGAGGGAAAAGAGAAACAAGATAGGGTTAAACACATCTGAATTTGTAGGTTAGTGGTGATAAGGAAAATCATTTAATATACATTTGTCTAACTTGGGAAGTGTGCCCAATGAGAATGAGAAATGGTGTTTTCAACTAGGGTGGGCAACTGTTTTAGAAGGATTACTTTGGGATCCCAGGGACACAGAACTTAACACCAATAAGTTTACCACAGTATGATTTCACATACAATTGCATTTCTTATGACTTTGTAGCCACCAAATGAACCTCAATCATTCTTTTTTAATCATGTGTGTGTTCATGTGTGCATGTGTGTGCATTTCTCTGTGGAGGACAAAGGCCAAATCCTGGTGATCTCAGTTGCTCCTTTACTCTAGGTTTGAGATAGGGTCTTTCATTGAACCCACAGTTCAGTGACTAGATAGAAGAGTTAGCTGCTAAGTCCCCAGGATCCTCATGCCTCTGCATCCCCAGCCCTTGGATCAGAGGCATGCACCTCTTCACCTGGATTTTCACATGGGAGCTGCAATCCAATCTTCCTGCTTGTGCTGTGGGTACTTTACCAACTGAGCCATCCCCCTGCCCAGCCCAGTCATCTTACCATTCTGCTCACTAGCAACACATTCCTACCTGTGTCTATCCCCATATCCTTAGTCCCTCAGCAGCTTACACTGTGATATTTCCTCAGTTACTCCATTCTCTGGGTCTACCTTATGGAGATGGGTTTCTATGATACAAATATACCTCAAATTATAGGCTCCATATTTCATGTTTTTCCACATGCACACAGAGCAGCTGGGCACAACACTCCTCAGATAAACACAAGCTGTAAGTTTTCCTCATTTCTGAATAACACACAGTTTGAAATTGCTTTAATGGCTGGATACAAATTTTATTATGGATCAGTTTGGCTATCTGTGTGGGGCTGTGAATTTCCCAACAGCGATCCACAACTAGACAATCTCTTTGAGGTAAGATAAAGGCTTAGGAATTATCATGCAATTTTTTCATCCAGAAGAAGGGATTTCTATTTCTAAAACAGGCTAGTCTTTAAAATGAGAGAGAGAGAGGAAGAGAGTTCAATCTGTCCTGCTCTCCATAACACACACACACACAGACAGATACACACACACACAACAAATATACATATACACAGACACACACATAGACACATACACACACAGAGACACATACACACACAGAGACACATACACACACAAAGAGACACATATACATAGACACACATACACAGACACACACACATACACACAGAGACACACATACATAAACACATACATACAGATACACACACACAGAGACACACACAGAAACATACACACAGACACACACACACACACACACACACACACACACACACACACACACCAAGTATCTTGGAAATGTTTTGGCCTTGATTTTTACGGTTTATTTGTCCACAGAGGTGCTTCAGAGAAGAAGCCTGCGATGTCAAAGAATAGTGCTCTTTCTTTGTTAAATAAGAGCTAGTATGATGGAGTGTTTAGTGAGTGCCTGGAAGGATGGTCATTCCATGCAGTGTATCATTTAACACTGTTATGGATTGCATTGAGTACCCCAAATTCATATGTCTAACTCCGAACCAACAATGTGACAGCATTTGGAGGTGGAGCTTTTAAAAGTGATAAAGGTTACATATGTGAGTGACCCTGATCTTATGGAACTGGTGGCTTTGGAACAGAGAGCACTGACTGTGTGCCATGGATATGCACACAGCCAGCAGGTAGCTGTCAGAAGCCAGGAGGAGAGCCTTCCCTGGAGCTCCCAGGCTGCTGGGCTGCAAAAATTATAAGAAGGGAGCTTCTCTTGTTTAAGCCACCAGTCTGTAGATTTGCTTTGATAGCCTGAGATGACTAGGATACCCTCACAAACACTGTACAGATGTACTGGTATCTTGCCTCCATTTATAGAGATGGAAACTAGTGAAGCTAGGCAACAGAAGCAATGTTGCACACAGATGTATGGCTGTGGAGCCTCTGACTCCATACCCTAGACCCTTTTATCCCCCAGGCACAAGAAAATAGTGGCTTTTCCTTGCTCTAGACCACAGCAAGGAAGTTACAGTAGAGCTTGAGGTCCTGAACTGGAGTCCTTCCACATGTTATAAGTGAGCAGCACTCCATGTTCTTAACAGAGAGCGATGGCATCATGCTAGACTCTGCTCAGTGGAGATGGGGTATAATCAAGCAGGCATGAAGCACTGAGATGCCTACAGTTGAGGAACTGTCTTAGGTCACATAGGGTGCAATGAAGTTGCCTGTTTTTAAAGTACACGCTAAGGTATGGAGGCCTCTAGGTCCAGTAAGTATGCTGTGGATATTTTGTCTCTATGACACATCCATCAAGGAGAATTTAACACCTCTTTAAAAGAGCAAATGAGAAAGCAGATTGAGGATGAGGAAACGGTCTTCAGTTCTCCACTGCTGCTTCAGGCTCCTACCCCCTCGTGCCATCCTGACATCTGCACTTGGCTGTAGTCTTCTCAAACCCACTGCCTCTGCCACATTCCTTCTCCATCCTTATTGCAGAAAAAGCTCTACTTCTGAGCTATCAAAATCACCCTCAACTCTTTCCCTTTACTCCACCCCCAAATCCCACTTTTGAGCAAACCTTAGCTATTCAGATGCCATTTCCTTTCCATTTGCCTCCCACCCCACGGTGCCCACCATGACTGCTCTTCTGTGTCTAACACTCTGGGTTCTTCTGCAATCCATTCTCCACATCATGGTCAGAAAGATTTGCAAAATTTTATCTCACAGATCCTGGTACTTGCCTGCTGAAAGTCTCTGAAGACATTGCCCTGCACTTAGAATTAAATCCTTACACAATGGCCCAGGTGTCTGAGACCCAGTGCCCACCTGCCTTCTGCCTTCACCTTAAGCTCCTCTGCCATTCATTTTCACAGCAGCCATTTTCCTGGCCCTACTTGGCTGGATCCAATAGCCAATCAAATTTCACTTCAAATGTTACCTCTTCAAAGATACTTTCCCTAACTACCTAACTTATCATCCTTTCCATCCCATCAACTCCAATAACACTTTTTTATAGCACATTGCCCAATCTAAATATGTCTGTTTACTTATTTTTCATAATCTTTTTCCCACCTCAATACTTATTCACACCCTTGCAGAAAAGTACATAAAAATATTTATGCTATTCATGGACTACTGCCTCTCCAGACCCTTAAATACTGTCCACCATAAAATAGACATGTAATCATATTTACAGAATTAGTAAATGGCTTAACATGTGAGCAAATTGAAAACAGTGCTGGAGGGTTTTTTAAAGGAAAAAAATTGAGGCATGGTCTCATGCAGCTCAGGCTGGCCTCAAACACACTATGCAGCAGAGAATGAACTTGAATTCCTAATTTACTTCTTCCACTTCCCTCATGCTGGGATCACAGGTATGTGTCACCATGCCCAGATCATGTGAGGTCGGGATCAAACCCAGGGATTCTTGTGTGCTAGACACATACCCTGCCTACCGAATTATAACCTATATACTTCCTCCAGAGTTAAGGGTTTTTGTCATTTTTAAAATTAGTTTGTTTTTCATTTGCCTTGGTTATCTCCTGCTGTGTGATTCTTCAAGGACAAGAGGCAGTTTGCACAGCCTGTAATACCACTTATAAATACACACACACACACACACACACACACACACACACACACACACAGGCATGCATGCATGCACACAGGATCAGCAGCTGGAGCAGGGCATTGTTGCCCTTAAGTGTCAACAGTCAAGTCTTGTTTAGGTTCTGAGCAGAAGCTGCCTGACAGTCTTCACTTACATTTTCATTGACTGGTTGTCTTTTCTGTGGAATGAGTCAAGGGCACACTTCCACTGGGTTGCTTTTCCCAAGACATAGCTGATCATCTATCACCAAGCATAGCTTACACCTAAGGAGGAAACCAATGGGTATGTCACTCCACCATCCATTTCATCCAATTTAACCAACATCATTGGTCTGTGACAGGCTTTTCTTGCCATGACGATTCTTGCTCTTTCCCAGCTTCTCTGGACCATTCAATCTGCAGGCTGAAGATACCACCTGCTGGTTCAAGTTGCTACCTGTCACGGGAGTTCTCATCTGGAAGCTACCAGGACTCCTCACAGCCTTTCTTTCCCTCTGCTTCTCTTTTTCTCCTTTCTCTCAACCTCCTCTACCAGGATTCCTTTTCTCCAGCTGTCCAGAACCATTTCTCTCCAGGTAGCCAGTGATCTCCTTGCCTAATGCTGACTACAGTCCCTGAAATCAGGATCTATCTTTTGTGTTTCTGCTACCAATTGTCATATGTAACAAAACTTGTGTAGATGAGTTGAAGCTCTCCTTTGAACAGGGAGCTTTATGTCATCTCCCTTACGCCTTTCTCCATGTCACAGTTATTACATGAAAATAAGTGTCATGCTATAGAACCATAAAGTATGTTGATGATGTCTCCCAGCCTGCCAAGTGTTAACTTCATCCAGGGTTAATCAAAAGCTCCTCCACACATGTGTTAGATCAAACCTTGTTATTCCTAGAGACACTGGCTCTCTTAGTACTGCCTTATTCCTGGATGGAAGAACCACTTTCTTTGTCTCATACTCATAGAACATGGCACCATTTCTTACCCTAAGCCAGAACCAAGCTCAGGATCACTTGAGATCACTCACATAGCCTGCCAAAACGTTATCCACTCGTAAGCATGCTAGTTTCTCCATCCTTCCTTGCCCCAGCCCCTCCCATGAAAAACCATAATAAAGCCTATTGCCAAACTTTCTTCTTACTTTCTCTATCTGCAGACCAACCCTACATATGACACTGGGGTGTTGTGGCCCTTCTCTTAGGGACTATAAATAATAGACTCTTCTTTTAAGGGCCAGTACACCGGGGACTTTCTCCCTTCTCATTACACACAGTTCTGGATACACTTAAACACATTCTTGCTCACTACCCTTTGGATGAAATAGGTATTATTTGTTATGAGTTGCACAGATGGAGACGTGAGGACTCAGTATTTGAACTGAAAACAAAACTTCAAAGCCAGTCTTCCAATCGTAATGATAATTTGTCTTTACATATAAATTCATTTATCCAAGAAGGTGTAATAAGGGGCCTATCCTGTCATTGTCAATGGCCATAGCTTTCCACAAAATATTCCCGGCAAAAATTATTTACTCATGTTCATTGTAAACCTCCACTCTGTTTCTTCTTCCCATGTAAGCTTACGTTTTATCCCTACGCTGTGCTACTCCATAGCGGTGCCTTACAAATAAATGAACCACTGCCCCCACCCCCAACGCTGTAGATTGGCAGACTGAGAGTAACACATAGACCAGACTTTTGCAGTTCCTTCTCTGACTCACAAGTCTGTGAATTCAGATCCCATATTCTGTCACCAAGACTAAACCAGGAACCATTGTAACAAGACAGGATAGATCCCATCCCTTGTTCTTTGGGTCCTCAGATGCCATTACTAGGAGAAAGCTCGCCTGGTAAACAGTAGCTTTCTTGGATTGTTCCTTCACAAGCAAGACTCAATGTGTGTTACTGGAGACGTTTCTCCTCACTTCAGCTTATCTCTGCTTTTGTTCTTTACTGGTCTCAATGATCCCTTTTCCATCTGGAATCTTGTGCACTTTTCTCCATTCTCAGAGTCTCCAATAACTCTTCCTGTACCAAACCACCTTCCATGGTTAGTGCAACCATGGCCCGCTCTCACTTTCTGATGAGACACCAGACCAGTAGGTGTTTGAGACGATCTGAGCACTCTACCACTGAGCACTGGGATGACCTCAGAGCTGCCTCCTGCCCATGCTCCACCATATCCTCACCTACATTCAAGACAAAAGCTGTGACTGAAGGAGTCCTAAGCACAGGACCTCAGTGTCAGCCCTATCCTGGGTACCACTGGTAAGAGAGCCTTTTCAGCTGTTCATCCTGGATGCAAGCATCACAGGGGCCAGAGGGATTATGTGTGTACAGAAAACTCAGATTCATTATCTGGAAGAGAAATGTCATTAAAACTGGTGGGCATTTCCTCAGCTTTCTTGGGCATAGGGGAGAGTGGGGCCTGGGAGGGCAGTGGTGATCCCCAAATACTGGGAGTGCTCCCAGAACCACCTAACCCCTGGCTGCACCATTACTTCTCTCAGTCTTGCCGCCCATGACCTCATGGAGGAGCCTTGCCTCCTGTTCCTGTCTGTATAAAAGCTCTTCTCCTGATATGGTTTTCACTATAGCTGATAAAAACTAATGATAAGTCCTCTGTCCAAGGTAAGATGTTCTAATTAAAATTTTAAGGCCAAAAATCGTACATGAGCTAAGCATTTTTACAAGTGAGACTGGGGCAGTATTCATTTTTGCTCAGTCCCTTGGAAATGAGAGCAGGTAGGATGCCTTTGTATCCTTCAGCAACTAAAGTAATAAACACGAAGAGCTTAATGCTTATTTTTGAATTACATTTCATTTCGCCAATTGTGCGGAGCCCTGCCTAATTTAACAAAAGGCTTCGAGAAAAAATACAGTAGAACAGATGCGCATAGCAACCATTAAATTAGGATACAGGCGTGAGAGCCACGCAGCGAGGGGAGGCTTCTCCCAGGCAGAGCAGAAGCAAGAATAATGGCAGGCCCAAGGAAAGCTGGCGCTCTTGGGTTTAGACTGAAGGAGATGGATCTGAGCCCAGAGCAACAGCGAGATTGGCCTCTAAGAACACTGTATCCCGGAGTCCCCTCCTGACACTATTATGGTGCACTCTCCTGCGATCATAAAGTCATAGATGGATTTTATGAAGAGTAGTCCTACTACTCTTTAGGATCTCCACGTGATTTTCCCAGCTCTTCCTTTTCACTACAATAAGATGCACGGATAATGGGGACTATTTTGCATTTTTCCTTATAAGAATTTCAGAGTTGCCAGCCAGGGAGAAAGACATGGAAGGGATGGGACTTAAGTGTTTCTAGGTAGGCCATCAGAGCAGGAAGCTTATTCCAGCTTTTTGCACAGGCCCAGGAAAGCTGTGCCTTAGGACTACAGCTTGGATGAAGAGATGCAGAGTGGTGGGCATTCAGATTGGCTCAGCTTCCTGGAGTGGCGAAGGCAGTTCAGTTCTCCAGGGCGGGGTCTGACAACTTCTGCATGGCATCGTGGAACGAAGGTGCTAGTGTCAGTTTTCAATTTGCTGCTTTCCCCAGAACTCCTTCTCCAGCCCTCCCCTCTATCTCCCCACCCATATCAGGGGAGGCAGCGAGAGGGACTCAGCATTTCCTCAGCTTGCTTTCCGTGCAAGGAGAGAGTGGAGCCCCTTGAGGCGTCTGGCACATTCCCTCAGGGAGCCCTGCCTCGGTGGGAGCGTCAGTCCCGGCGCGGCGGGGGTTAAGGTGGGCGCCAGCGCCCCGCACCCGCCGGGATGAGCGCGCAGTCCGTGCTGCTTGCTAGCCGGCTGGTTCCGAGTCGACACCCGGAGAAAGTGGCGGTCAGGGATGCAGCTGCTGCCATGACAACCCTGGCGATCAGGGCCCGCGCGCGTAGGGGCTGCTCCCCGGAGGAAGGCGGCGCGGAGGCCGGGGGCGGCCGCTGAGCGTGGCGTCCGCGCGTCCCCGCGTCCCGTGCAGCGTCCCCGGAGGAGGCGGGGGCCGCAGTCCGCTCAGCTCCCCGCGCCCAGAGCCTCTGCCGCGGTGCTCCGCGGGCTGGCGAGAGTCGGGCTGGCGGGAGTCGCCCACCCGGCTTCAGGGAGGACAGCCTGAGAGCGGAGGATCCGGGCTAGCCGGCTGCGGGTCTCCGTGTGCAACTTTTTATCGCCTTGGGGTCCAGATGCGAGACTTGGAGCTGTTTTCTAACTCTATCCATACATGTGTGTGATCTAATAAAACATTTTCTCCTCTCCTTGAAGCAGGAGCTTTTTATGACATCTCCTTTCTGTCAGAGACACTTGCCTTCTTTGGGTTATAAACTTTTGATGCCAGACCTCTGCAGAACGCGCCCAACTGAATCTTAAAGTAGCTTCACCGAGAGAGGCAGAGAACGCACAATCTGTGACCTTCGTCCCTGCTCCTTCTTTCGTGTTCTCCCTCCCCGCGGGCTCCCTCCGCCCCAGGGAGCGTCGAGAAAGCTCTTTTTTGGATGCAGGAGGGGGCATCTGGTTCTGCTAGGCTGGAAAGCTGAGGCTGGAGCCGAGGAAGAATTATTAGGCTCCGGAGAGCCTGGACTCAGCCTCTCCTTCTCCCGCTCCCAGCTCCTGGCTTGCTCTCTCTCCCTCTCTTTGCTTTTGCTCCGCAACACTTCCGGCTGTTCTGAGAGGGCAGGGGACAAGGACCGTGCTGCTGCGGGAGTTCTGGGAAGTTGTGACTGACAAGGATGGGGGTCTGTGGGTACCTGTTCCTGCCCTGGAAGTGCCTCGTGGTCGTGTCTCTCAGGCTGCTGTTCCTTGTACCCACAGGAGTGCCGGTGCGCAGCGGAGATGCCACCTTTCCCAAAGCTATGGACAACGTGACGGTCCGGCAGGGGGAGAGCGCCACCCTCAGGTAGGGAGCCTTCCTTCATCTAGGGACTGAACCCATTGCACATGGCTTCAAGGGGAGGGGGGCGAGGAAGAGAGAAAAGACAGCTTGAAAGAGGGGCATTGGAGCACGTGAGAGGCCTTTTGCAGGCCCAAGAAGTGGCCACTTGCGTCGTGTGCTCGTTGATACCATGTTTCTTGGATGGCTTTGTCATTTGGTCTTCTTGTGGTCTTCAGTCTTACAGGGGATGTTGAAGTCTACATTTGGAACTCCATGTATTCATGGGGACATGGCATGGCAAGATTCACAACTGTGTGGACACCCGGATGAGACTTGTGGGCACTGGCATGTAAACACTGTGTGGTTATCTAAATACCCTTGGATTTTTCTTCCAGACAAGGAGGATGTGACGGCATAGGATGGCCATCAGGATAGCCAGCTAACTATCTTTGGCAGAAGTGTGTTGTGTGTGCATAGGTGGGGTGTGTGTGTGGGGGGGTGCGTAATCTCCCAATTAAACGCTTTAGATTTCCCGTGCCAGGCCACGACCTTTTATGAGTCCGCTGAAGACGTAGCCACTCAAACTAAACCTGTGTTGTGCACTTGGGCCCTGATGTAAATTATGAGGCCTTTGTATTTTTGTGTGCTGGGGCCAAGAAGATGAAACATGTAGCATTTATGCAGCGACATCATTCCTGTGTGAGAAGCACAATAGGGAAGCTTTTTGTTTTAGCTTAATGAGTTACAGAGAATCACTTCCATGCTCCAGGCAGAGGGGTGGAGATGCTTGGAATATGAACCTTTGGGGACTGGGCCTGCTGCAGCAGAGACTTTAATAAAAATGCAGCCACCACTTTCCACCAGCTCAGCAGATATCATCTTTTATCCCTTTAATGAGGCGGTTCTGGTCCTAGGAGACAGATTCGGGGACGTCCCAGCTTAACTACGTCTCACAGTGTACACAGGGTGAATGCATTTGCCCTGCCTGTGACTTTGATGGTTATGGTGAAAATAAAACATCCTGACCCAGATTCTGCAGCCAGAATGCCTGGCTTCTGCAAGGACAGATTGAGGGTGGGGTTCCCTTCTTCCTGATGCCTGTGCTTTTCCTTGTGGAGCCCTTCCAGCACAGACTCAAGCTTCTTCCTGAGGAGGAAACAAGAGCCTCTGAGACATTGCTGTTCCTTATGTGAACCCTGACATTAAATTTGGATTCTTTCTACCTTGGGTGGTTCTTAGATGAACCTTCTTTTCAGCTAATGAAAGAACCCAAAGCCCAATCTTCTGGCCCTGCACAGTCCTAGAAAGGAGAATGTAGATGTCCCTTACAGACAGTATGAGTGGCAAGTGCTTCTGGCCCTGTGAGCATCCCTTAGCTTGTAGCAGGTGAAAGTGCATTATCCTTACTTTGTTGTTTCAAGAAAGGTTCCAAGTCTTCTCTTTGAGTTATGATTTTTAGGAATACACATTTTCAGGGGACTGGTGGTTCAAAGGTGCCAATAATATATAACTGCGATGTATATGAACCCAGGAAATATAGATACACATTAGTAGTGGGAAGAGGGTTTGAACACAGCCACACACTTCTTTTTCTTGCTCTGTTGAAGGCAAAGAGTTCCATAAACAAGGGAGATACCACCAATAAATTTACAAAATCTGCTGTCCTCCTCTTGCCCCTAAAAATTAAACCAGAAACTTAGAAACTTGAGCTTTTGCCTTCTGGGATGCAGTAAGAGCATTCTAACAGCAGAGGGCTGGCTTCCATCTACTGTTTTTTATTAGCTGCTGGCCTCTTTTCATGATCTTCAATTCTAATGTTTAACAGCTGGGCTTGGTAATGGGAAAGGGAATAAAAAAGGAAAAGCTGAATAGTTGCTTTTCATGCTTTGTGGAAAACGACAACTTACATGTTCAACTCTGACTGCTGCTGGTTACCTGACTATTGTTGTAGCTGATTTTTAGAAGTAAGCACATTCCCAGTGTTGATTTTGCCTCTCTTCTCTCTTCTTCACATGTTCCCTGTGTAGACAAACCTATCCCCGTGCCCACGTCTTACTCTCTAGCTCTCCAGGTATCTATTTTTTTTCTTTACCACATACAGTCTTCTCTTTCACTGCTCTATTTTTATGGGGTACCTCCCTAACACTCTTTTCTTGTTTGTTACTCATGTTACTTCATTTCTTCCCTTCATCATTAATTCTTAACGTTCTCTATGTTAAAACAGTTTAATTTCTTTGCTACTATCTCAGCATTTCTTAAACTAGCACGAGTGTGCTGTGCAGATTTGTGTGGCTCTCAACCCCTCTTCTTTTCCTTTCCTTCCAGTCTGCTCTATGAACTGGCAGCTGTGTT
>CABHPH010151957.1:0-68256 GCA_902168325.1 Peromyscus nudipes | reverse complement strand
TTTTTTTTTTTTGTGCTGGGGTTTGACACAAGGGCAGAGGGTGCAGGTGAGGGTCCAGGAAGATGAGTGAGATCAGCATGAAATATGTGAAATCAACAAAGAATCAATAAAAATTTAAAAATAAACATATTTTACAGAAAGTAAAAAGACATCTTCATCAGCAATTGGTGCAGAAAGCATACATATAATCACACAAAAAAGACTGAATTTAGGATCATAGGTTAAAAATTAAATCCAGAATGCACCAAATATCTTAATTTATAATTTGAAACTTTGACAAGAAAAAAATAAAATTGTTTCCATTATTGTCTTTCTTGGCAAACTCCTGAATACAGAGCCCTCTGAGCTAAAGATATAAATGAGGAGTTAACACACAAAAGATAAGATACATCTAAAGAGCTGGAGACACATTGCCCTTCAGTCACCTGACTTTGATTAATACCTAGAGTATATAAAGACCTCAAAACTTAATTGGCAAAATGCCAATTTAAACAGTCAACAAATGGTCAATAAATAAACAGTTTTCATGGACAGATGCAGAAATGGACAGCATATCCTTGAAAAAACCATTGTTCAATGTCTTTAGTGAAGATGGCAAAGAAAATAAAATCTACATGGAGATTCCATTTCAAAAAATCAGAATGCTACCAGGATGCAAACATGCAGCAGGAAATACTGGCTAGAGTGTGAAAGAAAAGGAATTCCTCCACTCTACTCTTGAGGCATGAACTAGGCCAGTTATCACTGATAGTAGGATAGATGTCCATTCAAAAACTAAAGGGATAGTTGCTGTATGATCCTGTTAATTTATTCCTGAGTGTACACACAAAGATGTCAGTTGCCAAGTTAAAGTTATTGCTGCACTCAAATGATTATTTCATGAGTTGTTCATAATAGCCACATGATGGAATACAATGAGGAACTCATCAATGGATGAATAGCAAAGAAAATTTAGTATATCTACTACATCAAAGAGTATGTATTATAGCCTTGAAGAATAATTATATCTTATGCAGTAACATGTATGGATCTGAAGATTAAGTAAAGAAAATAAGACATACACATAAAGAGAGTTATTGCATTTTCTCTCATGAATGGTTTATAGATTAAAGGAAATATGAAAGTAGACACAGGGACATATTAGAAAGGGAAGGACACTGCCCGGGCGGTGGTGGCACACGCCTTTAATCCCTGCACTCAGGAGGCAGAGGCAGGTGGATCTCTGTGAGTTCAAGGCCAGCCTGGTCTACAGATCAAGATCCAGGAAAGGCACAAAGCTACACAGAGAAACCCTGTCTCGAAAAACTAAAAAAAAAAAAAAAGAAAGAAAGAAAGAAAGAAAAAAGAAAAAAAAGGACACAACAAAAGAAAGAGGGAGTGGAAATTCATTGAGAGAATGTAAGGAGGGGATGTATATGTGATCAAAGTAGTGTATTCATTTATACTAAAGCACCTTCATTAATGCTTCATTTAAATTGTTTTTATCTACTTTATGTGTACTGCGCACATGTTTGGCAGCCATGTAGGCTAGAGGAAAGTATTCGATCCTTTGAAAATGGATCAAAGGTAGTTTAGAGCTGCTATATATATATACTGCAAGCCACACCCAAATTGTCTGCATTAGAAGCAAGTGCTCTGACTATCTGAGCTCTCTCTCAAGCACCATGAATTCACCATTTTATATAAATAGTATTAAAAATCCATAAATGATAATATGTAAATCCTGTAAATTATGGAAACAATATTGAAAATTGTTCCATTTAATCGATTAAAATCCACAGGTTAGGTTACAGTCTTTGTTAATCCTTTACCAAATATACTGAAAAATATATAACTTAATGATGACATCAAGTGATGTCATTTTCTGCAACATTGATTTATGAGTGAAATAAAGTCACAACAACAGTATTTGTCCGATTAGGAACACATGTGTACACACTTTTTGCTCTTTCAAATAACAAATGGGTGTCATCTCTTTTCATTTCTTTTTGATGTTGTATTGGAAAACAGCCAGAATAATTTTAAAACTGCTAAAATCAGCACCAATGTAAACTTATATCTGTTTTCATATAATCTATTACACATCAGAAAACAGAAGCAAAAAGATAGTCTTTGAGCTACTAAATGAATTGAGTAGAGTTTCAGTTTACAAACTCAGCCTTCTTTATTGTGGTTAGTAAACAAAACAATTCAAGAAAAGTTCTATTTTTAGTAACAATAATGATAAAATTTGTAGGAATAATACTACTTAAAGGCAAATGACACATAAACTGAAAATCTTGAAAAAATGAAAGAAATTAAACACAGAAACAGGAAGAAAGACTGCCAATGATTATATGTGGAATAATTAATAATGATTAATTGTGAAACTTATCCAAAATGATCTACAGGCTTGAAGGGGTATATATTTAAAATTTTTATATATATATATATATATATATATTGCATAAACATAATATTTGTGTATGTACATATGTGTTTGTGTGTGTGAATGTTCATATGTAATCACAAGAGACAGTATACAGCCAAAGTCTTTTTGAGCAGGATGAACAAAGCTGGAGATGCTCCACTTCTGTCTTCAAAATATACTGCAGACCTACTATGTTGAAAACATTATAAATCTGGAAAAACAAATAGAAACATAAACTAAATGGAGAAGAGAAAGCAGAGAGGTAAGTCAATGCATATGATGACTTGGGCACTTACCCAGTGTAGTCAGGAGAAAATATGTGGGAAAGATAATCTCTTTAACGAAAACTGATTATTCACATGCAGAAGAATGAACACGGAAATTTATTGTGTAACAAATGAGGAATAAACTAAATATATGTGAAGTACTTAAATGAAAGATTTGGAGTGTTAAAACATATAACTAAAGAACACATAATGAATAAGTATTTAGTATACGTCTGTGGAAATATTTTTTTTCAATGACTTCAAAACCAGAAGGCGTTAAGAAGAAAACATATATATATATATATATATATATATATATATATATATATATAACTATAAAACAAGAGGTTTTATGTTTTGTTGAGGATGAAATGAAAAAAAGGACCCTCTATACACCCAATGAGAAAATCAATTGGCATGGACAATATAACAGGCAGTACAGACCAGGTTCTCCAAATTGTGATGAAAGTATCATGTTATCCCTCAGTTGCACCTCTGGGTATAATCTAAAGGAAATGGAGTTAGCATCTCAGAGAAATACCGGTGTTCCAGTTTGGTACAGAGTTATTTTCAGTAGCCACAGTGTAGAAAGTATCTAAGCAGCACAGAAGTGTATATGATGAACGTGATAGATCGAGGAACAGAATCTTGTTCAGGCTCATAAAAGGATGAAATTCTCTGGTATGGAACAGCAAGTATGAACACGGAGAACCTGATGCTGCAAGTAACACACAGAGAGACAAACCCTGACTGACAGATCTTGCACGTGGGCTCTAAAACTGCCAGTCTCAGAGATGAGCAGTAGTAGAAGTAGAAGCAAGAGAACTTGAAAATTTTGGATAAGAGATGGTTGGCTTTCACTGTAAAAGACAAGTAAATCTAGAACTCCAAAGTATAACAATGTGACTGTAGTGGAAAATATTGTACTACATGTTTGCTATTGGAGGGTACTGCCATAGTACCATAAAAAGAACACTAATGGGAATTATAATGATGTGGGGTGACGATGTCTATTTTCTTGATTGTAGTGATTATTTCACAGTACACAGTCATATAAAAAATACAAATTATACACTCTGAATATTCCCTTCTTATTTGCTAATTCTAACCTCATAAAGTTATAAGAATACAAAAAAAACTATTACTATACTGCAACAGGAGAAAAACGTCTATAGACAGTATGTGTCTCCTGATCTCAATTGGTCCTAAAACCAGATGGTATGCTCAGTAACTAGACAGCTTGATTAATGTATACATTTAAACTACTAGTTCCAAGGGAGTCTAAATGCTGCTGTTTTGCTCAAGTGTTCTTAGTAAAAAGATGCCTCAGTCCTGTTTTTTAATGGATTTCTTTTCTCCCATATATATATATATATATATATATATATATATATAGTAATCATTCAAAAGTATTGGTCATGGGTCATAATATGTGGTTACGCAGTGGAGCAATTAACTTAAAACTTAATGGGAAAAATTATCTTCTCAAAAATTTATTACAGATTTTTTCTTAACTTTGGATGTTGCCTAGGAAGCGTTAATTTGTAAACTACTTATACTTTTTATTTACCATAACCCATAAACTGAAACACACCATACTACCCACCATGATAACTTAATGCTAATAAGCAGTTCTGTAGTAAATGATATCCCTAGGATAAACTAGTCCCTGTGCTTATCCTCAGCAGCACAGAACCAGAAAACAAAAACAAATGAGCAAGAAACTCGCTTGGTAATAAAGGGCTCTGCTGTTCCCAAAATGTGTAGTGTTGCTTTTTTGTAAACAAATATCACAAATTATAATGTCTCCCACAAAACTATCAACAGAAAATTTTCCGGCCATATCTTCACTTTCTTTCTCATTGATAACAAATAAGCAAGGTAAGATAAATGTGCATGTTTATTTTCATCCATGTGGAGATTATATAACAATTTTTTTACCTTGAAGAAAATGCAGTAATTATTTACTTAAAATGTTATGAAGTTACAGAATAATACAGAAAATTCCCAGTCTACTACTAAGTTATCAGTTTTTACCATCTTACTATAATTTGCCCAATAAATTGGTTCAGTTATTACATGCTTTTACATTGAAAATAAATGATTATATACAAAAATTTAATGATGTATTTCATAGTTTATACTATACTGTGTAAATTAGTAGTCACTGGATTAATGTTACAATTTATTTTTCCAACATAATACTTTTGTTGTTTATTGAAGAGTTTCACATAATGCACCCCGACCACACTCACTTCCCAGTCCTCTCAGGTTCACTCCCTCACCCTTGTGAGCCTCCCCTCCAAAAAGAGATATGAAAATGAAAACGAACAAAGAAAAGAAAAAAAAATACAAGTCCAATTCATATTGCTCCTAAACTCATTGCAACACAGAAAAACTCCAGCCCCTTGAAGAAAACTGACTCCTTCCCTACCCACACACTTGCCAGAAGCCATAAATTATGGAGAGCTGTACCTCAGCAATCTTATAACAATTTTAAAGAGTTATCTTACATGACTTCCTGTCCAGACTGTTACTTTTTTTTGGGGGGGGGGGGAAACAACGTAGCGGTTGTCATGGAAGCCTTCCATGACTCTTTCTCAACTGTGAGCCTGCAATTATTAATGCCATGACAAAGTGGCTTCCTTGCCCTTTACAGTCAATAGAAGAATGGATCTTGGCCTTCCACATGGTTTCTGGTGACAGGACAGACCAGAAACATCAATATGGCCTCCATTGGCAGTACAGGCCATGGACACCAACATGGCCCCCAGTGGCAGCATGACCGATGGACATTAACACCACATCAGGCTGTGGCAGAGATCACGGATATCTGCATGGCCTTCAGCAGTAACATGGGCCATAGACACAGCCAGGGCTCCTGACTGCAGCACGAACGTGGACCCCAACATGGCCCTCATCCACGGCATAGATCATTATGCACATCCACAGGCATCAATATGGCCTCAGGTGGAAGAACAGGCAACTCTAACCCTCATGGCCACTGGAAACATAGGCTTACAGTGGCAGCCCAGTCCACAAACGTCCACATGAACTTTGGGCCTAAGCACAGACCACATATACCAATATAGCCTCCTAGGGCAAATGTTACAATTTAAAGCACATGTAATCTATATGGCCATGCATGACCACACAAACATACATACAAACACAAAAGAAAACATAAGTCTGAGTAAGTTCTCAGTATGTACTATAAATAAATCAGTTTCTAGTATACATGTATATTATATACATAGAAAACCTCAGGCAGCAAACTTGGAATCATCAAAGAGACATTTTGTATGGGACATATTTTAAATTAAAGATTATTATTGTGTCCTAATATCCTGATGGCATTAAGTTAAATATATAGAGAGATTGGTATTTTCACTTCTATTTAACAGTTTACATATCATCTTTGTGTGTCCAATTATGAAATTACAGTCAAACCAAGAAAATGGATGTGAATACAATGAGGGTGAATTATTTTTCTTCAGATAAAATGTAAGACCTTCCACTTTACAGATGCTGCAATTTTCAAACTTGTTTCTTTGTCTTACAGTTTAAGTGGAGTGTACTGATCAGTTACTCTTCTCTTTTTTTTTTTTTGTCAAAATTCTGTGAAATGATATCAAGCGTTCAAGAAATTTCTTCAACCTGCTTCTTCTATGACTCTGGTGATTTATGCAAGGTTTAAGAAGACTCACCTTCACCCAGAGCATGTTGATAAACAAGTTCAGCCTTTGTCCTAAAAGATGGCAACATCTCTAGAGCCCAATGGGGGATATTAAATGTCTTCTGCCCAAAAGGGAAATAGTACATACATATTTTCTCCAAGGATCTTATTTTAAAAAACAGAATAAATGGAAGGGGCAGGAGTGGGGGCTAGGGAAGACTGTCACAAAACATGAAGGGATGCCAGGGGGAATTGTTTTCAACAGATTTGAGCAGTAAAGTGTAGCACATCCTGCTAAAGTTCACAGACTATAAAATCTAAACCAAGATTGTAATCTGTATCTCATGAAGGAAAGGCAGCTGTTCATCACAACGAAAAACTATGCCCTGACCTTGAGCATGAATGTGTTTCTTTTATTTTCCTTTCTTTTTTTTTTTTTCTAAGTAGGAAGAATTGTGAAATAAATGATCACATGATCTAACTGATTTTAAGGTATATTATAAAAACTAAGTATTATTTCACAGGTAGGTGTTTTCTATATCATAATAAATATAAAGATTTTAGAGCTAAGAATAGCTCCATAAAAATAAAAGATAAAGTTGGTAGGAGATTTATTGTTGCTGGACAAATGACTTAATTAAGCATTATTCTTTTGTAACCTACAAGAGATGTATGTCTCCTTAATTGAGGGTGTTTAAAGTTGCAGGTTTATGGACCAGATGACGTTCTTCAAAACTAATTAAAGCTAATCATTCCCTGGTGTTGAGATTCAAAATTAAGTTCCCTTTGTATGCTTTATTTGTCTTACTTCAAGGTTTGATATAATACTCTGATTTATTCAAGATTTTTAATTATAAAACAGTTCCTTAGATTACCCTGAAATTTTTATTGTGACAAAAGATAGTTTTCCTTCAAGTAGATTTTTAAAATATGTTTAAATAAAGTTTATGGAACAAAAGCTTCCCCCCCAAAAAATGCCAGGAAATATTATCTAATAAAATTTGTGTTATGCATGAAAAATATTGCTTTTTGACATATAGGAAGCATATAATCATAAAACTGTTAAGATAACCTGCCCAAGCATAAGAGTAACTACCATTTCAGCATCTGATTTTAAACTATTTTTGAAACTTCCTGAAGTCACAGGAGAAATGTCCACATTATTAATGGTACTATCATAATCCGTTTTCTTATTGTGTATGCAAATTGTTTCCACTTGAAAAGAACTTGGGGCTTTCCAATTCTGTGCAGTGAGAGTTTTCTTTGAAGAAGCAAGTTAGCATACATTGTTATCTTACTGCACACTGAGCACAATTTTGTTCATTGCTAATTCAATTTAATTACAATACTTACAAGTTCAACAATATTTCTAGATTTAGCAACAAAGAAATAAATAACTGTGAAATCAAAATACATTTATCAAAAGTTCCATAATAAAATTCACATAGTTGTCTCATTGCATAGAGTTATCTGTCTCAGAGAATTCCAAGCAGCAATTCAAAGTCAATGTATAATCCAACCCATGTTAGAGTGAGACACACATTCACAAGATTTTTTTCTTTTAATAGAAGTAGATTCTTTCATCACAGAAAATATCCCGATTATAGTTTCTCCTCCCTCTACTTCTAAGTTTTCCCCACTTCCCCTCCCCACTGGGTATACCCTCTTTCTTTCTCTCAGTAGAAAAGAACAGGCTTCGAAGAGATATCAACCAAACACGACAAGATATGACACAATAAGATGAAGCAAAAACTTTCATAATGAAATTGAACATGGCAGCCTAAGAGAAGGAAAAATGTCCCAAGAGAGGCATAAGAATCAGAGACACACTCATTCCCATAGTCAGGAGTCCAATAAAAATATTAAATTCATAGCTTTAATATTTATGCAGAGGACCTGGCACAGATCCATATAGGTAGTCCCTGTGCCTGCTGCTTCCGTCCATGTCAGCTCATATGGACCTTACTTAGTTGATTCAGAGGGCCTTGTTCTCCTAGTGTCCTCTAAACACTCTGGCACTAACAGTCTCTCTGCCCCCTCTTCCACAGGATTCCCTGGGCTCTGAGGTGAAAAATGTAATGGTGACCTCCAATTTAGATTCTGTCTACACATAATATCTGACTGTGAGTCTCTGTCTTTTCCCATCTGCTGCCAGGGGAACCTTCTCTGATGGTGGCTGGATAAGGTGTTAATCTATGTGTACAGCAGAATATCACTAGGAAACATGTTATTAATATTCCTAGGTCTTTGGGATATATCAATTCTCTGGTTTTTGGTTATCCAAGCAGTGCTGGGTATGAGTTCCTTCTTATGAAATGGTTCTTAGCTCAAATTAGGCATTGATTGGCTATTCCCAGGAGTTCTGTGCCATGACTTCCCTAGCATATTTTGGTAAGCAGGACCAATTATAAATCACAGGTTTTGTGGCTGGGTTGATATCCACATTTCTCTTTGGGTAGCCTACAAAGTACCTTTCTGTACCAAAAAGAGACTATACTTTAGGCATGAGGGCTCTGTGTAGGTACCTTCTGGATTTCTCCATGTTCAATGAGTTGTATGGATAGCATTGTCAGCAATGGGGCCCCATAGTCAGTGGGCAAAGAGTAACCTTTTGTTTTAGCATATAGCCTGGATTATTTGAGGATTTCCATGGGATCCCCATGGCCTCCAACTCAATTGAATGCCCAAGGGATGGCCAGTTCTGATTCCATTTCCCCCATTACTAGGAGTCCTCATTAAGATCACCTTCACAGGTTCAAGGCAGTTTTTACTGACATACATTTCCAACCACCAAATGCTCTCCCGCCAATTCCAGCCATCTGTCTGCCCAATCTCTTCTCTACCCCATCCCACCCACCTAATTCCCCTGTTCTGGTCCCCTGCTGAGCACAGTTCACCCATAAAATGTATGGTATCCCTTTCAGAGAGATCCCTGAGTCCTCCCTTCACCCTTCCTCTTTACCTAACCTCTCTGGTTCTACAGATGGTAGATTTATTATCATTTACTCAATGGCTAAAGTCCCCTTATAAGTGAATATATACCGCAATGTCTTCCTGGGTCTGGGTAACCTTACTCAGGATGCTCTTTTCTAGTTCCATCCATTTGCTTGCAAATTTCATGATGTCATTTTTTTTTCCGAGACAGGGTTTCTTTGTGTAGTTTTGGTGCCTGTCCTAAATCTTTCTCTGTAGACCAGGCTGGCCTCGAACTCACAGAGATCCACCTGGCTCTACCTCCTGAGTGTTGGGATTAAATGCATGAGCCACTGCCGCCAGGCTCATGATGTCATTTTTTAAACAGCTGATTAGTACTCCATTGTGTAAATAAATGTACCACATTTTCTTTATCCATTCTTCTGTTGAGGGATATCTAGGTTGTTTCCAGCTTATAGATGTTATGAATTAAGACACAATGAACATTGTTGAACAAGTGTCCTTGTGATAGGATAGAGCACCTTTTTGGTATATGTCCAAGGATGGTTTACTTGGGTTTTGAAGCAGATCAATCCCCAACTTCCTGAGGCCTTGCCTTATTGATTTCCATAGTGGCTGGCTGTACAAGTTTGCACTCCTACCAAATGGAGGACTGTGCACCCTATTCCACATCCTTGCCAGCATAAGCTGTCATTTTGGTTATTGATCTTAGCCATTCTGACAGGTGTAAGATGGAATCACAAATGAGTTTGGATTTGCATTTCCCTGATGGCAAGAGAGTGGTGAAATTTTCTTTAAGTGTTTCTCAGTCATTTGAGATTTGTCCATTAAAAATTCTTGGTTCAGATCTGATTCTTATTTTTAATTGGATTATTTGGGGTTTTTTTGATATCTAGTTTGTTGAGTTCTTAATATATTTTGAATATTAGTCCTCTATCATATGTGAAGTTCGTAACAAACTTTTCCCATTCTGTAGGCTGCTGCTTTGTTTGATTTTTGATGTCCTTTGCCTAACAGAAGCTTTTAAGCTTCATGAGGCCATATTTCTTAATTGTTGATCTTAGTGCCTGTGCTATTAGTGTTCAGTACCATGGAGGCTATTCCCCAAATTTTCTCGTCTGTTAGGCTCCGTATATCTGGTGGTCTTGATCCACTTGGACTTCAGTTTGGTGCAGATTGAAAATTTTACATCAGTTTGGATTCTGCTTCATGCAGACATCCAGTTAGATCAGCACTATTTGTTGAAGATGCAATCCCTTGTTCAGTGTGTATTTCTGGTTTGTTTATCAATAATCAGGTGTCCATATGTGCTTGGATATATTTCTGGGTTTTGAATTCATTTCCACTGACTAACGTGTCTATTTTTATGCCAATACTATTCTCTCTCTCTCTCTCTCTCTCTCTCTCTCTCTCTCTCTCTCTCTCTTTAACTATAGATTTGTAGTACAGCTTGAAATCAGGGATGGTGATACCTCCAGAAGTTCTTTTCTTGTATTGGATTGTTTTAGCTATCCTGAGATTTTTTTTGTTTTTCCAACTAGAGTTGAGTATTTTTCTTTCAAGTTCTATAAGAACTTGTGATGGAAATTTGATTGGGATTGCTTTGAAACTGGAAATTGCTGTTGGTTTGGATGGACATTTTTATTATGCTAATCTTTCTATCCATTAGTATTATAGATCTCTCCACCTGCTGATACTGTCTTCAATTTCCTTCTTCCTAGTCTTGAAGATTTTTTTAATCACTTTGTCAAAGGACTTTTCTCCATCTTGTGTGTGTGTGTGTGTGTGTGTGTGTGTGAGTGTGTTTCTTTCAGTTTGTTTATATGGTGGATTATATTTAATGATTTTTATATATTGAACCATCCTTGCATCTCTGGGATGAAGCCTACTTGATCATATTGGACTTTCTTTGTGATGAGTTCTTAGACTCTCTTTGCAAATGCTTAATTGAGTATTTTTACAACTATGTCAGGGTAATGATGCAAATTGTTCTGTTATTATTTTCTTTGTTCATTCTTTATGTTGTTTGGGTATAAGGGTAACTGTGGTCTCATAAAATGAATCACAATGTTTCTCCTCTTTCTATATTTTGAAATAATTTGAGGAGTGTTGGCATTAAATCATCTTTCAAACTCTGGTATTATTCTTTCATAAGATTATCTTTTTTTTTGGTTGCTGTACTCATAGATCAGTGCCTTATCCAGATCAGATAAACAACATATCCTAAACCAATGAGTAGATTAAAAAACAATACATTACTTGCTTTCAACAAAATTCAGTGGTATGCTATACTTTTAAGTAAGGCAATTGTTCAATAACACAAACTATTATTGAGCCACACTTAGACACACCTTTCTTTTATATAGGACAAAAATTATAGCAAATATAATGACAACATATCTTCCACACAGCAGTAGTATTCAAAGTACTGCCTTTCCTTTACCTTAATATTCTTTTCTCATTCAGTCCTCCATTCTTTTACTTTATTCAATGTGATCTGGCAGAGCTGCTCATAAGGAAATCTTTTTAAAAATATTTTTATTTTACAATTAATTTAACTTTGCATATCATCCAAGGATTCCCCTGTCCTCCCTCCTCCCTCCCCCCAGCCTTCCTTCCCAATCCACGCCCCATTCCCCCCCTCCTCCAAGGCAAGCTCTCCCCTGGGGAGTCAGCCCAGCCTGGTAGATTCAGTTGAGGCAGGTCCAGTCCTCTCCTCCCTGCACCAAGGCTGAGCAAAGTGTCTCAGCATAGGCCCTAGGTTCCAAAAAGCCAGCCCATGCACCAAGGACAGGTCCTGGTTCCACTGCCTGGGGGATTCCCAAACGGTTCAAGCTCATCAACTGTCTCACTTACCCAGAGGCCCTGCCTGGTCCAGTTCCATGGGGGCTCCTCAGCTATTGGTTCACAGTTTATGTGTTTCCACTAGTTTGGCACAGGGACAAATAGTCATAAGCAAATCTTAAAACAACATTATACAAACTGAGCAAGTTGTGTTTATGCATTTAGCAATATATATGTATGTAGAATTAACCAACTGTCTTATTGAATAAGAAACACAGAGCCAATTCAGAGAAGAAAGCCAAGAGGTCAGAGCTAAGAGCCTTACCCTTCCTGCTCCAGCAATCCTCTACAGCCAAGAGAGACCTACTTCCTGTGTGTTTGTCTTTAAATAGACTTTCTTTTCTTCCTTCTCATTGGTTGTAAACCCAACCACATGACTGTCTCATCACTGCCTGTCTGTAGGTCACTCCAGGTCTTCTATGGTTGGTACTGAGATTAAAGGCATGTGTCTCCAATGCTGGCTGTATACTTGACCAGAGATCTACCTAGCTCTGCCTACCAAGTGCTGGGATTAAAGGCGTGCACCACTACCTCCCTGGCTTTCGCTATGGCTTGCTAATAGCTCTGACCCCTAGGCAACTTTATTTATTAACATACAAATAAAATCACATTTAAGTACAAATAAAATACCACTATATATGTGTATAACATACGTGTGTATATATATATATAACAGTTAATAAACAAAAGCAATGAATTTGAAACAAAGCAAGGAGTGGGGTGGTTAGCAGGAAATAGGGCAAGGCATAAATGATTTACTTATATTGTAATATCAAAAAAAGAGAAATAATTAAAAAGAATGTCAAGATTTCCTGATAATAATTTATAAGAATCAGTAACATAATTATGAAGAAGCTATTAGTATTTCTTATATATAAAGAGCTGATATAGCCTTTGATTTTTCAACAAGCCCTTAATATAAATTCTATTGCTTCAAATTTGTAGGTGAAGAAATTATGATTTAGCAAGTATTAATTTTAATATGAATAACATTATTGATATTAAATTACTTTGTGAAAATATGATGATTCTTAATCTCAAGCAACAATAAATGTAATGATTACATTGTAACTACATATACATGTATGTGTATGTATGTGTGAGAGAGAGAATGAGAAACAGCATATATGTAACATCCATAAAAAATGTTGTGAATTTGAATGGGAGTGAAGGGGACATACGATGTACTGGAGGGTGGAAAGAAAAGACAGGTTGATGTAACTGAATTTTAATTAAAGTTTTAAAAGTTAAATAAATTCTAGAATTATATGAGAGCAGACTTCATAATTGATTCCACCCATTCTATTTATTATTAGATATGCATATCCATCTTTGAGGAAAATAGAAAACTCAAGTGAGCAGCTGTCTGTGATATTCCCACTTCTTTATATGCATTCACTTGCCTGGCAGTGAGAAATTCAACATAAATA
This sequence comes from Peromyscus nudipes, assembly GCA_902168325.1. Classification (NCBI taxonomy): domain Eukaryota; kingdom Metazoa; phylum Chordata; class Mammalia; order Rodentia; family Cricetidae; genus Peromyscus; species Peromyscus nudipes. The sequence goes on along the minus strand of CABHPH010151957.1, from coordinate 54,696 downwards.
CATGCTTACTGAAAAATATTATCATCAACTTACCTTAATATTACCGTTTCAGATAGTGTCAATCTGCCTGCCTACTCTATAGAGCTATCCTTAACACTGACTTTAATTTAAGAAGAGTGTCATGGTTATTTTGTACAGGGGTGTAATCATCAAAGCTCACCAGTTTATATATGATTATGTAGGTCATACTTAAAGAAAGCTGGATTTTTTAACTTTTTTTATTAAGAAATTTTTCATTCATTTTACATACCAACCCCTGATTCCCTGCTCTCCCCAAGCCTTCCCTGTTCTGAGCCCAACCCCTATCTCCTCCTCCTAAAAGGTAAGGCCTCCTATGGGGAGTCAACAGAACCTGGTACATTCAGATGAGACAGGTCCACATTCTTCCCCACACATTAAGGCTGTACAAGTGCCCACCATAGGTAGTGGCTCCAAAAAGCCAGTTCATGCACAGGGATAGATTCTATTCCCATTGCCAGGGACTCCTTAAACAGACCAAGCTACAGAACTGTTTCGATTTTGCAGGGGGCCTATTCCAGGCCCATGTAGGTTCCACAGCTGTTGGTCTAAAGTTCACAAGTTCCCACTAGCTTGGTTAGTTTAAATCTGAAACTTTCCCCATCATAATCATGATGCCCCTTGCTCATAAAATCCCTCATCTTTTTCTTCAACTGGACTTCTGGAGCTCAGTCAGGTGCTTGGTTGTGGATCTCTGCATCTGTTTCCACTAGTTACTGGATGAAGGATCTATGATGACAGACTTTTTTATGGTGCCCATACATGATAGTTTCATAGCAGGTTGGTAAACAGGTTTTAGGCAAATCTTCTCCAGAAAAAGAAAAACGAGATATTCTGCATTTCAGAGCCTTTGTCTTCATATCCAAATTTGCCATTCATTGTCAAATGGGAGAAAATGACCAACATGCTTCTACAGAAGGCAAATAATGACTAACAAAAGGGTATAACAGAACAACGTTTAATAGCTGCATGTCATGTGTTTGAGAACTATGACAAATGGATGGTCTTTATATGCTTCATTTTTAATCCTCCTCATAACTATTTAGCGAAGGGATTATTACTCATGCTTTATAGAAGAATAAAGAAGGTACAGAGAGCCCAAGTAATTTCTCTCAAGATCTGAGGAGTTGACAATTCATATGTTTGGAATCATACAGTCAAGACATTTATTTATCTCTAACATCAACAATCCAGAGAAAGTGCACAACAGAGGGAAATGATAAAAGAAGGGACACTAGTATTTTTCAGGGGAAGGAATTTAGTCACCATTTTGCCTATCACTTGGCATTAAAAAATCTGCTCACCTTACAATGAAGAAATGAAAGATGTTTAGCTAAAAAAGTCTCAGTCTTCAGCTTCTGTAGCATTCAGTGAGTGAGAGTCTATATTTTTATTTTGCACTTTTGTGTACTATATAACGTACTTCTACATAGTCTGCTAATCTTTCTATTGAGAGCAATGTTCATTTCTTTGTCATGAGTTTTCTGCATGGTCATAGCATAGCTAAACCACTTCCAGGTTGAACTTAGTTCCTCAGTTCTACTTCATGAGTCCATTTAAAATAAAATGTATAGCTATGAATGAAATATCTCAGAATCTAAATGGGATCAATATGTACTTGTCCTCAGTAGCTCAGTGAAATGGAATGAATGTTTATCTAACATCCCAAATTCAAAGGTCTCAAAATATGTATCTTTACAAAATACATAAAACTATTTTATCTCTGTTGTTCCATGTGAGTGTACAATAAAAAATTGGCAGCCCACTGTCACCTTCTCTTATTTCTGCTGCTGATGCTACTCGTAATTTACTGAGCATTTATCATTTATTATATAGTTTGCTTAAATAGTATTTCTTGCATTTTTGTCTGATATTCTGTATCAACTCTTGTACAGAATGCCTAGACTGAACATTTTCAATGAAATACAATCATGTCATATTTTAATCATCCTAATATCCACTCACTGTCACCTTGCACCTGCAGATATGTGGCACTGTGCCTGTTCACATTACCAATTACGTTCTATTTGATGGTTTTATTTCTTATCATGCTGTCTCTTTTAAAAGACAGTTGTAGACAGAGTAATGAAGTGAACGATTCCTGTATGTCCATTCCTATGTTTCATTATGTCTCCTAAAGTGGAAGATAGACTTTTGTGATTGTGATTTCGAGATATCACACAGATGAAAATACCTTCATGGACTGTCCACTGAGCCAATTGTATGACATAGGATTTTAACCACAAAGAAAGAAGTTAGAAAGCAATGGCAATAGGAAAGTATGGGTGAAGGATAATGAGCCCAGAAGTATGGAAACCTTTAGAACCCACAGGAAGAAAAGTAAAAGATTGTGCTATAAAAGTGTTTTAAAGATAGATGTCCCATAGAGACCTAGATTTGAGTTCAGTGTGACTCATGGTGTAATTCTAACCTGTAGAAGTATAAGATGATAAATCTCTGTTGTTACAAGAAACTACATTTGAGGAAATATATAACAGAATCCACAGGAAAGTAAAACACCTAAGATGTGAAAAAATATATTGCTTGGTTTTTTTTGTTTGTTTGTTTGTTTTTGATCAATAGTCAGGAGGGTGATCACCTTCATTCCCTCACCAACCCCTTGCATACTTCCAGGCTGATGTTTATTAAAACTTTTATATGCTTACAATTTATTCATTTCTTCTATACTTACAAAGTTATAGGCATAAGGCAATAAAAGCATTCTGTTCAAAATGTAAAATTTTATATTAATAAAATTGGACATTTACAGCTACATTATTAAAATCATGTTATTTTAGCATTTGCCACATTTTTTCTTGTGACATTCTGAGAAAAGAGGGAGAGTTCAAGTTGATATTTTATTCCAAATACAGAATGTCCACAAATCACTGAAAAGCAGAACTATCCAATGAGGCTTAAGGTATAAAACTTAAGTCTTTGTTCATTTACATGCAATATTTGATTACATTTTCTACACATAATTTTAATTAGAAAATTCAAAAGTAGTTGTAATTTTTGTAGTGATAAGAGAAGTCAATGTAATGTCTAGTATAAAAGTCTGTATGAGCAACACATAAAAGCACAAACGTAAGGAACATGCTATGAAAATATCTGCTGCACTGTACTGGAAAATTCTAACAGTCAGGTTTAATTTAGAATTAAAATAGTTTTAACCCAAATTTTACTTCCATAAAAATCTTCCGATATTTTAGAAAACTATGTATTTTTCATATGATGAATAACCTTTATTATAAGTCAACAAACATCTTTGAATAATATAAAATTAGAAAATGCTTTATATTTTGGCATATGATTATTCTCACAATTTGATATCTCTTGTTAAGCTGCAAATTCATGAGATATAACATTTGTAGGAACATAATTTTCAATGAACAATAGAGACAAAACAAGGTCTTTATATGTCTTTTAGGAAATCAATCTCTGGTAAATTTTATTCATTATCCTTTCTTTTATGGTGTATATTTTGCATTATAACTATGGATATGTATTTTATAATGTTAAAAATTAAATAATCATGAAATTACATAAATTATTATGGCTTCATAGAATCTATTATATAGTACCATGAAGCAATAAAATGAATGAAAGGTGATAAATTTTAATAACCTTGTTATTTTAAAATAGCATGTCTAGATGAGGTCATTTAAATTTTATTAATTACAAGCCATTTTAATCATGTCTAAATGCTAAATAGTTAAATAAGTATATAGTAGTTGTTCACATAACACTGAAGAGAATAAGAGAATTGAAACATATTTATATTAAAAACTTTAATTAATAAATAATAGACATATTCATTTGGATAATTTTTAAAAATTTATACCATATGACACAAAATTGACAGATATATGGAATATAACCTATTTGTTGAGTTTGAACATAAAATTCATAGAATGTTACCTCAAATATTAATATATACAATAATGTAATTGAATCTTAATCTGAGACTTATTTCCATATAAAAATATTGTAGAGATTGAAAGTAGTATATAATATTTTAATTAGGTAGCTAAACTATTGTAAGTATTTTGATCATAATTTACTTCTGCCCAACTATTCCCAGGTATTTTTCCTTTTCTCTGTTCACACATCAGCTCCAGCTTGTGCTTCTCATATACCCTTGAGTCTGTTTCCTCCACTGGAGCATGGAAAAATATACCAGATGCTACACTGCTAAAGGAAACTGATTGCCCTCTTGACCATCTATCAGTATCCAATAACACCTGGGATAGAGGTGGGTCTTTGTGTCAAAATTCCCTCTCCTTGCTATTCTTTCATTAATGGTCTGTATTTACACAGGTCTTGTGAATGATGTCATAACTATTGTGCACTCATATGTACAACAGTCCTTAAGTGTCTTGGAAATATTCTTTCTTTTTAGTCGTTCACCTCTGGCTATTACAATATCTCTATTCCCTCTTTTGAAATAATCCCTGAGCCCTGGGGGAAAGGTATGTGATATAGATAGTCTATGTAAGGCAGAGTCTGGTATTCTATAACTCTTTGCTTCTTGACTAGTCACAGAACTCTGTTTAATTACCATAAAGATGCTTCTTGGTAAGAAGATACACCAACTGTGGGTATAGTAATAAATTATAAGGAATACATTTAAAATTTTTAATTAATAGAAAAATAGACTTATCTCACAGATGCTGTGGTTCTGAGGGCAAAGTAGAGAAAAGAATATGGGGGAGGGATAACTAACACTATAGAGCTTTTTATAAAATTATAATGAAAGCTATAACTATAGAAGTTTACAACACACACACACACACACACACACACACACACACACACACACACACACTAATTTCAGAACACATCATTGTTTAATTTAAAGCCAGTGATTTCCAAGGTATAACTCACCATCTATTTGTAGTTTTATGATTTTTTGGGGGGTGGGATTTCAAGACAGGATTTCTCTGTGTAGTTTTGGTGCCTGTCCTGGATCTCACTCTGTAGACCAGGCTGGCCTCAAACTCATAGAGATCCGCCTGGCTCTACCTCCCAAGTGCTGGGATTAAAGATGTGCACCACCACCACTCAGCTTTAGTTTTCTGAATTTTAAAGGGCTTAGTATGATTGCCTTTGTTAACCACACATTCTGAAATCTACTCTTTATGCTTTTTAATAATAGGTTATGCCTAGGTGATGCTTGATATTATCAGATTGGCCAGATTTATAATCATTAGGAACACACATTTCTTTTTATGTGTACAGTATATTCCCCCCAGGGAGGTTCAGCAAGAGTCAGGTACTACCGTGACTGTAGTTGGCACCATCCCATAGGCTGCAATCCCAGTTTGAGAGCAAAGGGAAACCGAGGTGGGCAGCAGCATCCATTTGTCTTTCTGTTTCCTGGGTGTGAACGCAGTGAGACCAGCTGTCTGGAATTCTTGTCACCATGTCTTTACAAACATGACCATAACATCTTCTTTAATGCTAATGCACAATAAACTTACTCTCCATAATTTGTTTCTTCTTGAGCTATTTCGTCACAACAATGAGACAAATAGCTAATACAAAATTTTGTCCAATGTCATCCATATCTAAGAAGTTTATGATGCACAGGAGTGTACTTAAAATTATCTTGAGGAATAGCACAGAGCACACTTTTAGAGCTAACAGGGAAACCCAGCAAAGCTTGTTCCGCTTTTTATTCGAGATTGTAAAATGATGCTTTACGTGAAATAGAACATAAGATATATGATTTTGTAGCACGATTTAGTCAGTGCTTTACATGGAAATATTATTTTGTTCATTCTCAAAGTTTAGTTCCACCTACTTTTATCCTCATATTTTCATGGTTAACCTGTGAATGTTACTTCTGAAACAGACTTTTAGATTAGTCACAGTATGTGGTTTTCATTAACCCTTCTTATTTATGCTTCATGTTTTATTTATTCTTCTAATTAGAAACCCTGCCAGTTTTAAATGCTGAATTCAGCAGGTAGGCTGAAGGGACCTGCATTTTGTCTTTTGGAGTCTAAGGTGAACATAATCAGTGCCCCTTGTAGAAATTCGCAACATGAGCTAATTTTTACAAAACTGGAACAAGCCTCTCATATAATTTTTATAACACCATAAAACCTAATGTTATGTTAAATTATTTTTTTATATTCAACAAGGACATTGGTAGGAGACACAGAAGTGAAGGTATTGGCTCTCCAGCATTCTTTGCATTTTACTCTACAATGGCTATGCAAAGTTTATTACCAGAAAATTATAAACATTTCAATTACTTCAACAAAAAAGGTCTTTAATATTTTAACACATGTCGTTTATAATGTTTTTAAGTTATTCCAAGCAACAACCTAAACTACTGCATTCTTGGACCAGTAAAAATCATTCTATATTCATCTCTCTTTCCAGATTTCAAGTATAGCCTATAATTTATAACAATAGTATGCTTTCCTAAGGAAACCATAATTCCCTCAGTTTTCCTTCAAAGCTTAAGTGTATTTTCAGTTATTATAAGTATAATAGCAGCTTCCAAAACTAAGTGTGAAATTCACAGAGATTTTTATAAACTTTTTTCTACATTAAACAGAATAGATTGTAGTTCAATTTTTTGTGGCTGGATTGGTGTCCACGTTTCCATTTCTCTTTCAGTAGCCTTCAGGGTACCTTTTTGACTTAAGAACCTCTTCATGGGAAGGAATCCATAATTGACAGTATTTGAATAAACGTGAACCAGAGATTACATAGCCCAAAGACCAAGAGTAAAACTGGTCAAAAGGGAAACACACACACACACACACACACACACACACACACAAAATTATTTCTAATGATATTCTGCTATCCTTATAGACCAGTACCATATAAAGTCATCATCAAAGAGGCTTACTCTGGAAGCAGATGAGACCAGATGCAGAGATACATAGCCAGACATTATACATGGATAGTCTAAATTGGATGTATCCATCAAATCCCTCCCTTAGAGCTCGGAGATTGCTGCAGAAGAGGAGGCAGAAAGACTATAAGGACTAGAGGGGTTGGGGACACCAGGAGAACATGGCCCTCTGAAACAACTAAGGAAGATACATATGGGCCCACTGAGACTGAAGCAAGAAGCCCAGGGCCTACATGGTTCCACACCAGTCTACACTGTATATGTTATAGCTATTAGCTTAGTATTTTTATGAGACACCTGACTATAACAAGTGGGTCTCAGAATCTTTGACTGTTCTTGGGATCTTTTCTTTCTGTTGGGTTGCTGTGTCCAACTTTGATAGGAAAGTTTTTCCCTCATTTTGTTATATTTTATTTTGTCATATTTGGTTGTACCTTTAAGAAGCCTGTTCTTTTCTATGAGAGTCACAAAGGGAGTGGATCGTGAGGGGAGGTGAAGTAAGGAGGAATTGGGAGGAACTTACAGGAGTGGGGGCAAGGGAAACTATAGTCATGACACATTGTATGAGGAAAGAAACTATTTAACAAAAAAAAAACAGAGAATAGAAATTAAAAGTTCTTAATGAGGATATTGTTCCTATCTTAGAATTTTGAATATGACTGTATCTAGAAGGTCTTACTATGTACAAGAAACCCAATATGTCTCTCAGTCTTAAGATGCTCAATGCCTTGACGACTTCATATTCTGTTGAATTCCAAGATGCCTGTTGTGGTGATATTGTGTTCCCCAATATATTGTGCATTCTAATAAACTTATCTGGGGTCAGAGAACAGAACAGCCACTAAATATAGAGGCCAGAAAACGGGGCACACACACCTTTAATCTTAGCATTCCAAAGACAGAGATCCATCTGGATCTCTGTGAGTTCAAGGTCACACTGGAAACAGCCAGGCATGGTGATTTCATGCCTTTAATCCCAGGAAGTGATGGCAGAAAGCAGAAAGATATATAAGGTGTGAGGATCAGGAACTACAGCTGGATAAGCTTTTAGGCTTCTGAGCAGCACAGTTCAGCTGAGATTCATTCTGGATGAGGACTCAGAGGCTTCCAGTCTGAGGAAACAGGATCAGCTGAGGAATTGGCAAGGCGAGGTAGCTGTGGCTTGTTCTGTTTCTCTGATCTTCCAGCATTCACCCCAATACCTGGCTCTGGGTTTGTTTTTATTAATAAGACCCTTTAGGATTCATGCTACAGCCTGTCTCAGTTTCCATTTTTTATTACTTTGAATTTCGAAAAAAATCACTAGTTACTCATATGGCATGTATTTAATTAATCTCCTTTTTATTGTGTGTGCTCATGTGTGTATACATGTGAATGTGTATACATGTGCATGCCTGTGGTGTGTGTGTATGTGTGTGTGTGTGTGTGTGTGTGTGTGTGCACATTAAGGTCAAAAAACCTCACATTTTGCTCTTTGCCTTCATCCTCATTTGAGATATGATCTCTTCTTCTTAGACAATAGATACACCAGGGTAGCCTGAAAAGATTCCAGATCATACTTTACTTAGTACGTCACACTTTACTTAGATACTTGCTTAGCTGTGTTCACATTTATAAGAACTGAGAATGAAAATGTGAATTTCCTCCAAGTCATGAATGGGCAATGAAATATATATATACATGCATATACATATATTATATACATACACAGTGGGAGTCTATTCATATGGAAAGAAAAGTGAAATCATAAAATTTTCAGGTAAATGGATGAAAGTGGACCATATTATACTGAGTGACATAGCCAAACCCAGAAAGACAAATGCTGCATATGATCTCATAGTTGTGGACATGCCTCTCACTATTTAAATGTGAGTATAAAACCTGGAGTAACACAGAAACCAGGGAAACAAAAATTGACCATAGATGGAGCAATAGGAGGACGTTAGAACAGAACCTACTACTGTCACAGTCCTAAATCAGTATAATATCTAACTCCTTTTTAAAATTTGTCCTTATGTACAAACACATGCACACATATACATGCACGCAGCAAAACAAAGAAAGCCTGGAAATTCAAAGTACAAACATAAGCATGTCCATAAACTGTTACATGTCCAATCTAAAATACTTAGGTTAAAATAATGTACCTAGCAAGTAACATTTAGTCAAACAACTAAAGTATCTTTATGAGTTAATTAGACTAACAAGGGGGAAGAGCTGTAGGAAAAAGTAAACAATGTAGCTGAAAGTCAGAGGGAGTATGCAAGAGCAACAGAGGAATCCAGAATTCAGAAGGACAGCAAATTTTGAAGTATGTTCCTGAAATTTGTGTTTAAGGGCAATAAAATATCACAGCTAAAAATAAAGAAAATTGAAGAGCACTAAAAAAATTGCTATATTTTTCAATATTGAAGTTTTGAAAAAAACTAAATAAATTTAGAGATAGAAAGTGTGTTTATCTAAAACTTTTACCAATCAGATGATTTGAGATAATCTGTAGTAAGAATCTGCCACCCTATGTTTGCAGCAGGAAGAGAAAAGAATGTAAATGAGATTTTATAAAATAAATGGTGAGAATTCAACTTGGGAAATAATTCATTCAACAAATGCACCTCACTCAACAGAAATTTTTGGAGAATATAAAAGATATCTGAATAGCTTGGAAGTGTCCATAACTGAGATTCTTTACATTTCATTGAGAGGAGAGTCAGTTGTAGCCAGAACAGCTATAGTCAGTCATGATCTACGAGGCTACATGCATGGTACAAGCCAGTGACACAGGGTGAGGAACAACAATTTGCAAGGAGTAGATTGTAGCATGAATCTTAGACGGTCTTATTAATAAAATCAAACCCGAGGCCAGTTATTGGGGTGAACACTGGAAGGTCAGAGAGACAGAATAAGCCACAGCTATCTCACCTCACTGGGTCCTCAGCTGGTCTTGTTTCCTCAGACTGGATGCCCCGAGCCATCATCCAGAATGGGTCTCAGCTGAACTGCTGCTAGAAGCCTGAATGATTAACCAGGCCAAATGCTTCTCCAGGCCAAATGCCTCTCCAGGGCAAAAAGCCTCTAGTTTCTGGTCCTCACACTTTATATACCTTTCTGCTTTCTACCACCACTCCCTGGGATTAAAAGTGTGGCTTTCTGGGATTAAAGGCGTAGGTCACCATGCTTGGGTGTATCCTTGAACACATGAATTTCTGCCTCTGGAATGCTAGGATTAAAGGTGTATGCTACCACTGCCTATCCTCATGTTTAATATTGTGGCTGTCCTGTTCTCTGACCCCAGATAAGTTTATTAAGGTACACAATATTTTGGAACACAATACCACCACAGTAGATTTTTCTTCTTAAGGCAAAATTAGTGTTTTCAACCATACAAAATGGGATATTTAAAATTTTCTTTCAGAATTAAGAACTGATTAGATAACATAAAAGAGAATTATTTGTACGTGTGACAAAATAAAAACATACAAAATGTAATACTCATTTTAGCTTAAGGGTACTATGGAAGGTAGATGAAGACAATTTGGCATGATTTCAGAACTTTGGAAGACAGTCTCTGTTCCAGCAGCAGATGAATTGCTTGTTCTTGTTCTCTGGCCTCTCAGTTATATTAGAAATGGATTTCATTTATTTACATTTATTTACAAGAGTGATGTGATTTATACATGTGTATCTACATATGATCACCAAATCATTATACTCATATGTTTGTCATAAACAATTATCTTTTTGGTGAGCTTAAATAGTTTTGGTCATGGATGAAACATTCAGAATTCAATGGGTGCATAATATTGTTAAAATGCCTGTCTATGAACTAAGATAAAGCATAATCATAGAGTGATTGTTTTACCCCTTAGGCATAGTTAAAAATACACGATTTTAGTCTCTGAATTACTTTGCCCACAGCAAGAGGTTGGTTTTACCTTCATATCTGTCTGTGTTGGTTCTTTATTCAATTTTGAAGAGGCTATTTATTATCTGTCTTAAGTAAAGATTCAATTTTTTTATGGTTCTCACAGATAGCTATAGCAATGTATTGTATTGCTTTTGAAATGTTAAATAAGACACATCTTATCCCTAAGACACCATCTTATCCCTGGTTTCCTGTGAAAACTCTCTTTACTTAAATTGAATTAAAGTGTAATGCAATAAGAAGAAGCAAAGATTACAAAAATGAGCTGTGTGAATGAAAAAAGAGACATGAACTTTTTTTCATACTGATGTCATATGAATGACATCTAAAACATGAAGAAAGGAATTGAGAAAAGAAGATAATATTATTAAAGTTTTTGATTATCATTTCCAAGGTCTTGTATTTTCCTAGTACCAGAAAGAAAGGAGAATGTTTAATGTATAAATGATGCCACTACTGCTTTAATTACCCATTGTAGTAAACTAATTTTTAGAAGTTTTTTAACCAACATTTGCTAAATACACTCAAATAATGGAAATAAAAATAATGTAGTAATAGTTTGAAGTTTTCCAATACATTGGTTAAATGAAGTATATCATGAGATTATTAATTAAAGACTTTGTCAGATTAAACTTTATCTAACCAAATGTTAGCCTATGTTCTTTACTAATTTGTGGTCTCTGTATACCATGGATATTTTTTAGTTTATTTTTCATTTTTTTATCTTATATTTTTAAGTCTTTGAGAATTTCATGCATTATATTGATCATATTTAGCCCTTTCCCTAATCTTCTTCAAATCTGCCCTGTCATTTAACATACTCACTAAGTACTTCATTTATTTTTTTAACACAATGAGTACAAGTAGAGCTGTCTATATACTCTTGGGTGTGTGGCCAATCACTGGAGTGTGTTAGACTTACCAGGGCCAATAACCTTAAAGCAAAATGTGTCTTCCTCTCCCAGAAGCTATTTATTACCAGTATCTCCTCAGGTAGTGATATGATTTCTTGTTTACCTTTTCCCTCCTCTCTGGAACTTTTTTTCTAGTTTGTTTGTTCAGGGCTCTTGCATACGGTCACAGCTGCTATGAGTTAATATGTGCAACTATTCTATTCGGTTTCTTTATAGCCTTTTGTCTTTGGCTTTCACAGTCTTTCCTTCTCTTTTCCACAGTGATACCTGAGCCGTGGAAGGAAGAAGGAGGTATATAATAAACAGCTCATTTAGTAGCAACTTCCCTACAGTCACCAGCAATTAATCAGATATAGGACGATGTGTTAGTCACTATCTCTAGGTAAAAAGCTTATCTGGGCCGGGCAGCAGTGGCACACGCCTTTAATTCCAGCACTCTGGAAGCAGAGCCAGGTGGATCTCTGTGAGTTTGACACCAGTCTGGTCTACAGAGTGAGATCCAGGACAGGCACTAAAACTACACAGAAAAACCCTGTCTCAAAAAACCAAAAAAAAAAAAAAAAAAAGTGGATGTTCTTATGAAAGGCCCAAGACCTGACAGTCACAGGTACTTGACCCTACAAGCTGTGCCTTCTTATGGAGTAGCCCTTCAATCCAATCATAGAGCAGTTGGTTACTCCTAGGACATCTGTGCCAATATTGCAATATAGGACATACTTTTCTCGAAAGCCTGAAAGCTTAACCAGCCAAACGCTTCTAGTTTCTGGTCCTCACACTTTATATATCTTTCTGCTTTCTGCCAAAACTCCCTGGAATTAAAGGCTCGCTTTCTGGGATTAAAGGTGTGAGTCACCATGCTTGGCTGTATCCTTGAACAGATGGATTTCTGTCTCTGGAATGCTAAGATTAAAGGCGTGTGCTACCACTGCCTATCGTGTTTAATATTGTGGCTGTTCTGTCTCTGACCCCAGATAAGTTTATTAGGGTGCACAATATTTTGGGGAACACAATACCACCACAAATCTGTTTTATGTTTCTATGATCAGACTCTATGTATCTTTTGAAATTTTATTAAAGTGATTCATAGATATGCAATAAAATTATTTTCTATTAATATATCCACTATCATCTTGAACTAATACTGACATGTCACTTCAATAAGTTTGGTATTTAAACTCAAGTAACTTATTGTAATATGGTTAATATATTGACTGGCCTTGAATAGTTCTAAAGCTACTTCCCATATGTCACTTATTCAGACAGCCTTTCTTGTGATTAGATATGAAAATATTTTTGGATTTATTTGTTGTTATATTTCCAATTTTATGACTTTTGCCCTATTCTTAAATTCAAAGATTATATAGAATTATAAAGTAAAAGTGACATTGAAATATATATATGTGATTTAATTAAGCTAATTAATATGCAATGACTTGAATAATAACCTTCTATTTCGTGAATATTTAAAATATACTTTCCTTACAATTTCCAAGAATACAACCCATTGTTTTAATCATGGGCATTATTCTGTATGCTATCTCCTGGAATTTTTCTCCTATTTAACTGATTTATTTTTACTTGAAGCAAAGTTAATTGTTTAATAATTTAATATCAATTTAACAAATCTATAACATGTAGATGTCTTAGTTTGAGGCACATACATACATGATTTGACTTAAGCAAACTCCACGAGATGGAATACTCTATACTATTTGGGTGACCAAGACCCTGAGACCTGTGGACCTGGGGTAAAACAAATAATACTAGTCTCAAAAAAGAAAAAAAATGTACTGAAAAAAATAATTCCTAATGTTCTTCTATACTCATAGATCAGTATCAAAGAAGCTTCCTTATGTAGCAAATGGGAACAAATATTCACAGCCAGATAATACATAGAGAGTAGCAACCTTGGAACACTCGGCCCTAAATGGTGTGTCTCCATCAAATTCCTCTCCTCAGTGTCCAGGGTACTCTGGAGAAGAGAAGGTTGAAAGAATGTAAGAATTAAAGGGGCTGAGGACAACAAGAAAGCAAGGCCCTCTAAATCAACATGAGCAAAGCACACATGAACTCACAGAAAATGAAGCAGTATGCATAGGGCCATCAAGGGTCTGCATCAGGTCCTCTGCACTTACATTATGGCTTCTATGTTAGTGTTTAGTGTTTTATGGGATTTCTGAGTTCTCAAAAAATGGGTATCTGATTCTTGGGCCATTTTCCTTCTGTTAGTTTGTCTGGTCTTCAATATGATAGTTTTTTTATTGTATCTTATTATATTCTATTTTGTTAATATTAAAAAAAGAAAGAAAGAAAGAAAGAATGAATGAATGAATGAATGAATGATTATCTACTAGGGGAAGGTTAACAACTGAGTTCCCATTTATACCTGCTGAGAGAGGGAAAGTCAACTTTCTCCAGGGGAGTGAAACTGGGTATGTCAAACATTCCAGGGCAGGCCTCATGTTCTAGAGTAGTTGAGCAACATATAATGGACTCAACAGTTTGTTTGTTTGTTTGTCTGTTTGTTTGTGTGTGTTCTCCTATTTGATTATGGTTTAGGTTTTTTTGGGGGGGAGTCATGTTTATATTTTGTTTTCATGGTTTTGTGGGATTTTGTTGTATTGATTTTATATTTGATTTTTGAGAAAGAAAAAAAAGTTGGGTGATTAGAAATACACATAATATGTTATCTGTACTGGAATTTATATATATATATATATAGTCTATTATATACTATTATTAATTATTTTAGCTATTTAAATTAAATCACATGTTTTGTATGACAACTTCCACTATGATAATTCATTCCATCCTCCAGGCTGTTCTTTTAGTCTAACGATGTTCTAAATGGGTGTTGCTTAAGACTCAAGAAACAAACCATTAAGAAGCTTCAAGAAATCACTGAGACCAAATAGCTTCACTGACACTCTCCTTCCTCAAACTTATATAAGCAATAAACAATGAGGACAGTCTAGACAAGGTTCCTAGAGAGGCTGGTTGTACTGGAAGAGAACTGAAATATTTATACTTCCTGAAGGACTCTCTATCCTGTCAATTTGCCTGAAACTTAATCTGTGAATTATAGATTTCCTACTTTCCTGTACTCTAAACTATATTCTGGGGTGACATTTTTTTAATGTAGATTTCTTTGGGTAATTTCTACTCCAGCAAGTAGCCTTAATGAAACTCATTGTTTCAGCAACTAGGACTTTGATAACTTACGTTGTTCTGCCCTTGCTTATTTCAGGTGAGTAGACATATGCTCAGCTCTCCCTTGGAATATTCCTACATAATAATACGCATTGTTAAAAACTAGGGCTCAGTTTTGTTAGACTAGGGATCTATCACCTGGGCATTTTCTAGTCCATCTTTTATGCATTTCTTTTCCTTTGCCTTATCTTCCTTTTTTTTCTTGAAATGATGAAGATGCAATTCACATAAATTATTTGACTTATTTGTCAAATATTAATTAAAGCATATCTGTTCATAGTCTGTTTATTGTCCTCTTTTGCTATACATAGCTTTATTCAGTGTCTGAAAAAGTTGACACCATTTTAATACTTACATTAACGAAAGAACTATAAAACTCACAATAGCCCTTTTTTGTATTGAAGAGATTTTAATAAAGTTATAGTACTTCTTTAATATTATTGAAAGAATAATGATTGAAAATTCTGATAATTCACCAATCTGCTTATCTCTGTTAGGATTTAAATTTTCTTTGGTATTTTGTAGTCTTTATACCTTCTTAAGCAATATTCTCTGGATTAGAAATGGTAGTCTGTAATTCTTACACTTGTTCCCATGGGTACTATTTTATACTAAGCATATTAAGAACCATTAGATATATTAAGAAGTCCAATTTTATGATACACAAGAGAAAAGAAAAGAGTCTCTTGAAAGAAGCAGAATATTATTACTTAAGCTTTCTAGCCCTGGGAGAGCCATTGAATGCAGCATAATTTATGATTATTATTTTTATTTTCTGTTGTTTAGTAATACTACATTGAGGTATTCACATGAAATAGAAACAAATATTTCAACTTGAAATCTAATTTTATACATGATATCATAATTACTGTAGCAATGCCTACATAACAAACTAATAAATCATACATCTGAAGCATATATGTTAAAAAACCTTTTGAGTATGAGGACACTAGCGGCTGTTAGCATATCACCTTAAAGTAGTGGTTCGCAACCTTCTTAATGCTCTCTTTAATACAATTCCTCATGTTATGGTCACCCACAACCATGAAATGATTTCATTGCTATTTCATAACTGCAATTGTGATACTGTAATACATCATAATGTAAATATCTGATATGCAGGATTGGCTGACTCACAAGTTGAGAACCACTGCCCTAAAGTAACACGAGAGGTGTTTCAGTCCATCTGACTTAAGATCTGCTACATGGAAAAAAAACCTTTTTTTTAAAGTAGGAAATGTTTTATTCATTTTACATTCCTATCACAGATCCCCTTCCCCCCCCCCCCGCCCCCCCCGTCTTCCCCCAAACCAACCCACTCCCCATTCCCTCCTACAAGAAGGCAAGGCTTCCCATGGGGAGTCAGCAGAGCCTGGTACATTCAGTAGTACATTCAGGTCCAAGCCCCTCCCCCTGCCTCAAGGCTGTGCAATGTATCCCACCACAGGTAATGGCCTCCAAAAAGCCAGCTCAGGCACCAGGGATGGATCTGGATCCTACTGCCAGGGGACCCCTTAAGCAGATCAAGCTACATACTTGTCTAACTTATGCAGAGGGCCTAATCCAGTCCCATGTATTAAATTCTTAATAATTTAGTCATTAGTTTGTATTTGTGATTGTTTATTTAACCATGAAATATAATCCATGAACTCAAAAGGCAAATAAACAAACAAACAAACTAGAAAAGACAGGATTGACAAATGTTTAAGTAGATGGTATGGAAGTTTGTTTTAAACCTGATAATCCGAGATCCATCCTCGAAGTTCTTGTATGAGGGAAAGAAAATTCCCGCAAGTTGTTTGTTCATTTTTCACATGCCTCTCAAAATAAATATATAAAGGTTTTAAAAAGAAAAAAAAACAGAAGAATTTCAATGGAAATTATTACAGAAATTTTGCCTTCTTTTTTTAAAACTGTTACTATATTTTGTGTTGTATGTAGTTTGCTGCATATAATCACCACACTGATAAGTTTTATATGAGTTGGGTTAGGTTTCCTACATTATCCTGAGAATAAATTTTAAAAACTTGACAAAAAATCACGGTCAAGTTGAATTATTTGGTGAAGTCAAATGTATATCTCATTATTAATCCAATACATTTGGCTCTTTCCTAAATTTCTTCTAAGCTCTTAGCATGCATTAAAGGTAAGGACCTCCGAAGTTGTACTAAGACAAAAAGGACAGATAATTAACTTCACACATTTAAGATGTGAAAATTATTTAGTGTTATCTTATACATACACTTGTGAAGCTCTCCTTGTACAATGATGTTCATGCTCACCTTCAGCTTTATACCTCTTTTGTGTCTCCATGTTCCCCTTTCTTCTCCCCCCAGGAAACAACTGAACTAATGTCCATCAGTAGCTGCATTTGTTAGAATTGTTATGTAAAATAAATCAAGCACTAATGACTGTTTTATTTAGTGTTTGCCCATTTGTTGCTGCTGCTGTTATTGTTAGTAATTAATTAATATATTTATTTTAATCTGTTTTTCTTCACACAGAATTGGAAACAGATTACTTCTGAGTCTTCCTAGTGTTTGTGTGTGGCATTGCAGGGGCCCATATTTTCAAGCTCATTGGATGCCCCTGCTGGACTAATAACCATTTCTGATCATCGATTAAAGCTAGTTTGCATACGACGTTTTCCACATGGGCTCCTGACAATCTCACGTGTTCCTTTTTTTGAAGTGTGTCAGGAACTGGATGTGTTGCCTCTCACAGGCAACTCTAACACTTAGAGATTCTTTCTGTGCAGTGAGAATTGTGTTCCTGATTTGGAGTTGTGCAGGGACCTTCTGCTGTTTGTCGGAGCAAAACTTCCTTTCTTTCCCTGGATAGCTATGCACATTGCTGGACTAGGGAAAACTGTGGTTACATTGGCCTCTCTAGACCACCAGCGCCGTCTTCTCAATAAAGACTCATTTTCTCTCTGGAAGCCTGAAAAGCCATGTTGAAAAAGGAGATGGGTTTATGATCTTTCTGTGGCTTTTCTCTAGGAGAACAGACTCAATCGTTTTCTGATATCAAAATTTTGGGATGGCCAAACACCCTAATTGTTGTGCTAGAAACACATCCAATGACTGAGGGATCTGGAAGCAGAGATCCACGGCTAGGCCCTGGTTGGAGCTCCAGGAGTCCAATTAGCAAGAAAGAGGAGGGTCTATATGAGTGAGAGAATTGTTGAGACCAAGGTTGGATAAAGCACAGGGACAAATAGCCAAACAAATGGAAACACATGAACTATGAACCAATGGCTGAGGGGCCCCCAACTGGATCAGGCCCTCTGAATGAGTGAGACAGTTGATTGCCTTGATCTATTTGAGAGGCATCCAGGCCGTGGGACTGGGTCCTGTGCTCAGTGCATGAGTTGACTGTTTGAAACCTGGGGCTTATGCAGGGTCACTTGGCTAGGCCTGGGAGGAGGGGACTGGCTCTGCCTGGACTGAGTCTACCAGGTTGATCTCAGTCCTCAGGGGAGGCTTTGCCCTGGAGGAGGTGGGAATGGGGGGTGGGCTGGGGGGAAAGGGAGGGGGGTGGGAGAGGGGAGAACAAGGGAATCCGTGGCAGATATGTAGAACTGAATGGTATTGTAAAATAAAATAAAAAAGAGAGAGAGAGAGAGAGAGAGAGAAAATTTTGAAACTTTTTCTTGATTTATTGTTTATAGGTTTTATGACTGCTTGAGAGTATATAAATCCAATTTTAATTCAACTTCAATGGGGTAAAAATTCACTGTTAAATCTTATTTTAAAGGAATGTGCTTATTAAATTACAAATATGGTTTTGAGGAAAGGTATATATATATGCTTCATATTTTGTATTTCAAGTATCATTAAATTATAAAATATGTTTAAAATTGAATTAGATCAGTGCAATCTAATGTGTACTCATATAATATTCAGGATATTTGTTTTAAATGAAAACATGTATTTGGACAAAGAAAGGCAAAAAAAATATTTTGCAGAGGTCTCTTATTTCTGAGTTTCTTAAACGTGAATGAAAGCTTTCTAACCAACTCTTCATAATTTTCACAATTTTCAGGTTAAGAAAAATGATTCTGGCCGGGCGGTGGTGGCGCACGCCTTTAATCCCAGCACTCGGGAGGCAGAGGCAGGCGGATCTCTGTGAGTTCAAGGCCAGCCTGGTCTACCAAGTGAGATCCAGGACAGGCGCAAAGCTACACAGAGAAACCCTGTCTCGAAAAACCAAAAAAAAAAAATGATTCTGACATTTCATTCAAATGTGCAAAGTGGCTGAGAATGTATTTCAATAGTAGAGTGCTTGTGTGTGGTTATAAATTCAATTGCCAGTATAATTACAGGAATTATTAAATAAATAAAAAGACCGTAAGACCAATTAGGTGTCCAACCTTTCTCATGGTCTGCTCTCATCATTTGATATCATTATCATGTAGAAAAGCAACAGAGAGTCAGAAACAGTGTTTGATGCTGCAAGTACATTACATGTGACTTTCTAGTGTGTATTTTAAGGTGGTTTCTTTCAACTAGCACCTTTTATCATTAACTGATTCTTACTTTTTTTCTTCTTAAATCTCTATGTTCTGAAATTGCTTTTGTTTAGTTAATTACACCAGGAGTTATTTCATTAGTATTATTCTGTGATTCCATCTGTTCTTTTTCCTTTATGATCTTGGAACTAAAATCAGAAGTCACTTTCATGGTTTAATACTCACTTGACATCACTGTGTCATATCCTTTTCTGACTAATGCAATATGTAAAAATTTTCTTTGACTGTATTTCCCCCTACTAAAAGTATCTTTCAAATCTTAAGATAATTTTGAATAATCATGAATCAATGTGATGTACACATTTTGTACTGCCATGCCTTGAATTAATAATAAAATAATCAGATTCACATGAAAAGAATGAATTTCATCACAATGTGTGCTGTACAATAGATAATTCAGGATTAGTACAGACTCCTAAGTGCTAGAACTATAAACTCTTTGTGGAGTGTAGAGAGTAACTGTAATCGTTAACTCAAAGGTTGAATGCTGCAATTCTTCCTAGGAATGTATTACAAAGAAACAACTCAATTTCATCAAGAAAACAATCTATGATAATTAATTGTGTTGTAAATATGAATTTAATACTTTTACAGTCTTTTCTTGCATGGAGCATGTTTAGGGTCCTAAAGTTATATACAACATAAATTTTGTGTACTTGTATTTATGGTAAATGATAAAAAGCATTTATGACATAATTAGGAACATATAAAATTTTATGTGAGTATTAAAATGTGTTATAAATAATATGAGTGATGGAAATGTCTGGTGAAGGGCCATCACTATGCTGAACCAAATGTAAAAATACCTCCATCACTGACTCTTTCACAAATTTTCCTCAATATCAAATGATACAATTAATTTTTTTCCTCTTCTGAATATCAAGGTAGATTACATTAGTGGATTCTCAGGTAGTGAAATGATTTTCATCCTTCAAATAAAATGGGTGATATATACTTACTTATTACACACTCTTGTTTTCAACTTATAACTATTTGTACACTATTTTTTAATCACAAGATAGTTATCTATAGCTACTACCACTTATTGGAACTAAGGTGATTATATATGTATATTCTTTTACATATAGACATCACTCAGAAAAGTTTCTTTTGGTAGCAGATTAAACTCGTAACTGAAAGCCATAACTGTTCAAAATGTTCAGGACATCTGAGAATGGTTGCCCAGGACCTACTAATATATTTACAAAAAAAATAAAAATGCCTAAAACAAGTTTCAGAAACATCATGGAAGAGGGATCAAAAAGATCAAAAGAGCAAGAGTACTTGGTAGCCCATTGCTGAAATTTCTCCTAAAAATGTCAAAAAAGCTATGTCCAGGAAATCTCAACAATATGGTTGCCTAAACATAACCTGAATAATGAAACATCAATGCAAATGCTGATGTGGAAGAGGGCACATCACTAGGCCTGGACTAGAGCTACCAGGAATTGTGGCCAAGCGAGAGAGGGAAAACCAGTCTTCCCCAGGCAAGAGCTCCTTAATTGCTTATCCAATAACAAGAGGCCTCGATGCGTATGCACACAAACAATGTTAAATAGACTCTGAAGGTTGTATTTATAAGTGTGGGTGTATAACAATAAAAATAAAATGGGGCCATAATGTGTGAGAGAGTAAGAGCAGGGAGGTCATGGCAGTGAAGAGAAGGAGGAGGGGGGGGTAATACCAAAAATGTTTATTTTAATTAAAAATAAAATAAAATTTTAGATTAGTTGACTTTCATAATATATCTCATCTTGAAATTTACTCTAGACTGTGGTTTTGACTCCTTTGCCTGCTTGTAGGGCTCATTTCCTCCTATTGGGTTGCTTTGTCCATCTTTGATAAGAGTGAGGGATTTTTCATTGTCTATCGTGTTCTGTCTTGTTTGGCTGTAGTAACTGGAAGGTCTGCTCATTTCTGAAAGATCCACCAGGGAGTGGATCTAGGCGAGAGGGCAGTTGTGAGGAGGAGGGTTTGGCTCAAAGAAGTGGAGGGAGGGGAAACTGTGCTCATGATTCATTGCATAAGAGAAGAATCTATTTTCATTAAAAAAGTGGATCATAGAAGTGATGAATAATACAATTTCGAAAGTATTTGCAGGGGATTACACAAAATTTACAACTCATGTTTGATCACCCTGAAATGATTTGAAATCAAATGATAAGATTCTTTCCTGAGGTCTTATATCTTCAAGTTACATGTATCATACATTAAAAAGTAATAACATTATATTACAAAATTTTTAGAAATTCATTTGTAAATTCCACTTTGTTTTTAGAAATATCATTTTAGAAAAAAAGCGTTTCACTGTATAGTTCTTGATTTGGAAACCATAAATGGCTCTGAATTTTGGTCTGTGATTTAAAAGCCTACTTATGAATATTACAAATCCAAAGACAGGAATGTTTATGAATGATGACTTAGTAATACCATAAGAGACTGATCTCAGCAAAGAGGCTTTGAGGTCAGATCCTGTTCAGGTCTTCTGAGTCCTGTGTTAGGAGTGTGTGATGTCTCCCACAATAGGTAAGGACTTACTTTCAACTTCTAGGAGGCAACCAAGGGCAACAGAAAAAACCCTTACATTTTGAAGTTTTACTTAATTCTCATGACAAACTTGATAGGTTTCCCAGTCTGTTACTGGAATTCTTGTTATTTAGTCCCGAGCTCCTTGGGGAAGCATTATCACTCCATGTGGCGCAATCTCAATTAAATTATTTATACAATGCACTTATATTTATTATTGTTTTGACTGTATTTCACTATTTACTTGTAAATGAATTCCTAAACCCATTTTTTGGTCACAAAAAGCTTCATTACTTTCTTTTTTCCATGTGAGTTAAGAGTGTTTTTAGAGGTACCTATAAGGTGAACAAACATTTGATTAACATGTCATTTCATTTTAAAAATTTTACCATAAACATGTATTCATTGGAACAATATGCACGTTGGTCACTCTGAACACAAGGTTGCTGATTTTCATATTCTACTACAGACTTTCATTAACAGGAGTTCATACACAAGCGACAGTATTTTCACTACAGGTATCCCTCATGACTTTGTGCTTACATGAAAACAATTCTTGAATGAATGCTTTTTAATAAAATATCACTAGTAATAACAGAAATTTTAAAGAATTTTGCCTAAGGGTTCACCTTTTCTAATATTTCAATGCCACCTCAGCAGTAACTGGACTAGTAAACTTTGCCTTCAAATAATGATATCCAGTCTCAAAAATCACATTTATGTCCTCAATAAATCAGATAAGTAAACAAATAGTTTCTACATGGGGCACATTAATTTTAGGTTTGTTTTGCTTGGACTCTGAGCTCCCTGTTAGCAGAATTTCTGCCATGAGGTGTAGGCACACTGGCAGTCCCTGAACCTGCTAGAAGTTCTGTATTTGAAAAGGAGACAATGATTATGTTTTCTGGGCCTTATACATCTTGAACTAATGAGTGATCATTTCCAGATTTACAGGTAATTTTTAAAAACATGCCATACTTTTTTTTAAGAGCCTATGAGTGGCTCTCACACATGGACTCTCTATTTTCATAAAAATATTGTATCAACAGCCATTAAGCTACACAATTTCATAGTTCCAGTTGGAATTCTTCTTCATCCTACATTATCATCACACTCTGTATCAACACATGAGTTTTACTGCCAGAATGTACTAAAATTTCACTTAATCAATTGTTTCTGATATTAAGAATGGATTTAAGGATACTAATGCCCAATTATTCCAAGTATCACTTAAGGTTTCTCTGCCTCTAAAAGACTGACCGTATCAAATTTACCTTCTTCTCAATAATAAAAAACAAATGAAATTATCATATCTGACTTACCCATGTAATTATATATATATATATATATATACCTTCTGTAGTATAAAAGTCTTAAATTTACAGCCTTTGGGGTATTTCTTTCTTCTCCAAGAATGGACTGTCTCACCTTAATACAAAGCACCTTTTCTTTTAAAAATAATAATAATTATCTTGTAATAGTATTTGGGTAAGTTCATACTGTTTTGGTAAAACCATAGCTTTCATTTTTTTTAAAACTAGTATATGTTGTTGAGAAATCTCTGTTCATATCTGTACCCCGTTTTAATTGGATTATTTGAATTGTTGATATATAGTTTCCTGATATCTTTTATACATTTTGGAAAATAGCCCTCTGTCAGAAATGAGGTTGGTGAAGATCTTTTTCCATTCTATAGGCTGCCATTTTGTCCTTTTAACGGTGTCCTTTGCCATAAAGAAACTTTTCAGATTCATGAGGTCCCATTTATTAAATGTTGATCTTAGTGTCTGTGCTATTGGTATCCTGTTCAGGACTCTGTCTCCTGTGTCAATGTGCACAAGGCCTTTTTCCCACTTTGTCTTCCATTGGGTTCAGTGTATCTGGATTTATGTTGAGGTCTTTCATCCACCTGGACTTGAGTTTTGTGCAGGGTGATAGATATGGATCTATTTGCATTCTTCTACATGCCAACACACGATAAGACCAGCACCATTTGTTGAAAATTCTTTTTTTCCATTGTATAATTTTAGCTTTTTTGTCAAAAATCAATTGTCCAAAGGTGTGTGCATTTATGTCTGGGTCTTTGATTCAATCCATTGATACAGCTGCCTGTTTTTATGCAAAAACCATGCAGTTTTTATTACTATAGTTTTATAGTAGAGTTTGAAATCAGGGATGGTGATAGCTCTGGATATTCTCTTATTATACAGGATTATTTTAGGTATCTTGTTTTGTTTTGTTTTGTTTTGTTTTTACATGAAAACATGAGTATTGCCCTTTCAAGGTCTGTAAATAATTGTGCTAGGATTTTAATGGGGATTTGGTTTAACTTGGTAACATGGCCATTTTTACTATGTTAATCCTACTGATACACAAGCATGGGTGATCTTTTCATCTTCTGGTATCTTCTCCAATTTCTTTCTTTAAATACTTGAAGCTCTTGTCATACAGGTCTTTCAGTTTCTTGGTTAGAGTTACAGCAAGATATTTAATATTATTTGAGGTATTTGTAATGGGTGTTGATTTTTTTTCCTTTCTCAGCCCATCAATCATTTGTATATAGGAGGGCTACTGATTGTTTTGAGTTAATCTACTTTCCAGCCACTTGACTAAATGTGTTGATCAGCTGTAGGAGTTCCCTGGTAGAGCTTTTGGGATCTCATATGTATTCTAAAATATCATCTATGAATAACAATACTTTGACTTCCTCCTTTATGATTTGTTTCCCCTTGTTTTCTTTCAAATGTCATATTGTATTAACTAGAACTTCGAGTACTATATTGAATAGATATGGAAAGAGTGAGCAACCTTGTCTTGCTCCTGGTTTTAATGTAATTGCTTTGAGATTCTCTCATTTAATTTGATATTGCAATTGGCTTGCTGTATATTGCTTTTATTATGTTTAAGTATATCCTTGGTATCCCTGATCTCTCCAAGACTTTTTTCATGAAGAGATGTTTGATTTTGTCAAAGGTTTTTTTCTGCTTCTAGTGAGATGATCATGTTTCTTTTCCTTTCAGTTTGCTTTTATGGTGGATGACATTGAGAGATTTTTGTATGTTGAACCATCCCTGTATCTCTGAGATGAAGCCTACCTGTTCATGGTAGATGATCTTTTTGACTTGTTCTTGTATTCACTTTGCCAGTATTTCCTGGTTGATTCTTTGTATGAGTTTTCCCATAACTGGGAATCCTATCTACCTCAAGATCCAGCTATAGTACTCTTGGGTATATACCCAAAGGATACTCAATGATACCACAAGTACACTTGTTCAATTATGTTCATAGCAGCTTAATTCGTAATGGCCAGAACTTGGAAGCAACCTAGGTCTCCCTCAACTGAGGAATGGATAAAGACAATGTGGTACATTTACACAATGCTGTGTTACTTGGCTGTTAGAAACAGAACACCAAGAAATTTGAAGGCAAATACACCAAGTGAGGTAACCCAGACCTAGAAATACACGTAATGTAAGTGGATATTAGTTGTAAAAATAAAGGGTAACTATGTTACAATTCACAGACACTGAGAGACTTGGTAACAAAGAGGATTCGTGGGGTTACTCCCAGATCTCCCTGGGAAGAGGAAATAGAAGAGATTTCTTAAGTAGACTAAGGATAGGTGGGGATGGGAACATGAGCAATCATGTTGGGGGTAGGAGGGAGAGCACGGAAAAAGACTACTAGAACGGGTAGCATCTCCCAGGAGTCTACAAGGAGGACCCCAATGAAGACTCCTAGCAACAACAGATATGAAGCCTGAACTGTCTAATTCCTCTGACCAGGTAAGACTTCATTGGAGGGAGTGGGACATCAATCCAGGAAGATAATCTTTGACCTTCAGTCTGTTCTGTCTATGAAATGTGCTCGGGTAAGAATGGCTTAGGTATTAAGGGAGTGGTCAAGCAATGACAGGTCTAGATTAAAACCTATGGCAGGAAAGTAAGTCCACCCCTAACACTGCTTGGAGCACCAGGATCCACAGGCTGGACTACCCAGAGAGCTAGGGTGGAAGCAAACAAGACTCAAGGGGAAAAATGTTAATGTAATGATGTCTAACAGTATTCTGCTGTACACATCGATTGGTGCCTAACCTAATTGTCATCTGAGAGGCTTCACCCAGTAACTGACGAAAACAGGGGCAGATCCACAGACAAGCATTAGGCAGAGCTCAAGGAATCCTGCAGAAGGAAGGGGAGAAAGAATTGAGGAAGCCAGAGAGGTCAAGGGTACAATTAAAAAAAAAAACTCATAGAATCAACAGATACTGACCTGACAACCAGGGAGCCTGCATGGGCCTTTGCTAGGTACTCTGCGTATTTGTTACAGTTGTGTAGTTTTGTCCTCTTGTGGGACTCCTAACTGTGGGAACAGGGCCTGTCTCTGACTCTTGTACTTCCTTTTGGGACCCTACCCTCATCCTGGATCACCTTGCCCAGCCTTAATACATGAGGAGGTGCTTAGTCTTACTGCAAATTGATATGCCATGTTTTATTGATACTCATGGGAGACCTGCCCTTTCCTAAACAGAAACAGAGGAGGAGTGGATTGGCCGGGGGTGGGGGTAGGGGGTGGTGGTGGTGGAGGGAGAGACTTGGAGGAGAGGAGGGGGGTGAAAAAATAAAATGGTAAAATCTAATAAAAATAAAATAATAAACAAATAAATTTAGTATATGCCTCAAGTCTGCTATGACTAACTAGACTCTTTCTCCTTCTTCTGAAGTAACATCAGCATCATCACTAGTTGCTTCTGAATATTTGTGGTGTCCTCTTCCTCTGATATCAAGATTCTTTCTCTCTGTTTATTTTCTATAAATTTGAGATTCAAACTTCCCTGATAGGTATAAACGTTCACATTCATAATCTTTATGTCACACTCTTTCAAATTCACCATATATGTCAAAATCATCAGAAACTTCACAGAGCCCATCAGCATGCTTATACTACAGTGTTGATTCGTCACTGTTTCCATTCATCATGGGAGAAACTCATTAAAAGCCATATTGCCCTTCAGAGGCCCTCATTCATCATGGTGGGACAATAGGCAATATTTCAATGCTACAGATGTACAGCTGTGGAATAGTTTTAATTCATTCACTAATTTGAGCAATTCTGAATTCTTGTTTCAAGTTTTTCTCCACTCACCACATACTGGTGACAAATACTGACAAAGTACACTTACATGATAGTAGTTATATTGATTTCAGAAGTTGAACAGTGGTGCCTATAAGTCTGATCAAAATTTTGCACGATAGTTAGGAATGCACCAGGGAAGAGAGCAAAGCAGGCAAAGTCGGGGAAACCTTGTCTTTCATATGCAAGGGTCATTCCCAAAGACAAATGCCCGGTGTTACTTCATATGCTCAGCGACATTTTATCTTGTTAACACAGCAGTTACCTTGGTAGATGTAATGTCTTAGCAGTTTATACTTAAAAGTTTGTAGATGTAATGCCTTAGCAGTTTACGCTTAAAAATTTGTAGAAACATACTGATACTTTTTAATTTGCAGTGTTTCTGCATGACCGAAAGATATATGGATATTTTGGGATAAATATATAACTATTTCTATCCTAGTTATCTTGGACAATTTACATCATAGTCAGGGGGTTAAGTAGAGATGTGAGAACATTTAACCTTTCTCAGTGTGAAACTACTTTCCTTAGATGAAATTTTAAAAAATTATGAAATTCTTTATTTTTATTTTTTGTAATTCAATTGAACTGTTATTGACATAAACTTTGTGGATTACAATGTTGTGTCTCAGTGTCAAAGGTTAGACATGCCCCTCAAACATCTCATCAGTATCTACAGTTAGACACTACACACACACACACACACACACACACACACACACACACATGGGGAAAGAGAGACCTCAGAGCACTCAGCTATGCATGGTATAATCTCATCCAATTCCTCCCCTCAGAACTCAGAGAAACTGCCAGAAGAGGAAGCAGAAAGAATGTAAGAGTCAGTGGGGATAGAGGACACCAGGAGAAGAAGGCACTCTAAATTAAACAGGTAAAGCTCATATGAAATCATAGAGATGAGAGCAGCATGGACAGGGACTGCATGGGTCTATAACATGTCTTCTGTATTTATATATGGCTTTCTGTTTAGTGTTTTTTGGGGGGGATTCATGAGCTTGAGAACAATTGGGTCTCAAATTCTTATGCCTTCACTTGGGATAAAAGCCTTTTGTTGATTTGCCTTGTCTAACTTGGAAATGATGGTCTTTGTTTTATCTTCTTACATCTTACTTTATTATATTTTTATATCTTAAAAAATAAATGTTTGTTCTTCTACCTGACATCTTGCTCCCCATAACATTATCTGGGTATATGAAAAATTGGAACTAAAGATTGATAATGTTGATGTTGACAAATCTTTTGAAATCAAATTATCAACTTTGTATAAAGTATTTTAGAGAAGTATTAGGAGCAATAAAATAATTTAAAATTTTATAAACTGATATGCAAGTTATCCAGTGATCTCCTACTTAGTTAACTTGGAGATTAGTACAATGTTTCTATTTAAAACTAGAGTTCCAGTTTAGCAATGAAAGAATGTCTTAGAATGTTGTCTTTAGCAAATTTTTCTCTCCTACTTTCGTATTCAGTTTATAGTCAGTAGAATTACCTTATGTTGAACACATACATATAATTTTTACAATATTTCATATTTTCTACAAATAGTAATAGTTATTTTTATGAACAGTAATTTTCCTACCAACTTGAGAAAAATTAGCTATTATTTCACATATGGAAAAATGAAACATGACTTATACTTCAATAGGAAAGATTTGTTTTTGTACAATGTTTGAATATTAATCTGTCGTTGACTTGTATATATTTGTGGCAGTTTTGAAAGTAAGGTTGCAGTGAATAGAGTGAATGTTGAACATTAGTGGATTAATGTCATATGTCGGAGAAATGGAGACATCAATCATATATTAAAGTAGAAAATATTGCTCAGCTACCATTTCTTTCTGTCGAACCACGAAACCTATAGTCATTCACAACTATGGAAATAATAAATCACTGTTGCTAGTGCATTTGGCAGTCTGAGTGTGCCTGTATGTGTGTATTCCTCCTATGCTATTATTAGTAAGTAATAGTATAAAAGTAAATTTAGAAAATCTTTCATAATGTCTAATGTGGTAAATTTATTTCAATACCTAGACTATCAGGATGGTAAGAACTCTGCTAACATTTTCTTTAGGGACTTCTGCATTATTCTGCAGTTTTGATTGGAATTTTTACTCTTTCCAACTATTTCTATCAGCTTACAATTTCTTTGATCTATTCTATCGCTGTCCAGTTGATAGTTTCCGTGGAGGATTAGCATGGCTTTGCATTAGTGCTCTTCATAGTCAATATGCCACAATTTTGCATTTTTTATTCTAAAGGTTGGATATTTATACATTTATGTCCCTTCAACACTAACATGGCATAATGTCAGATTAGTGTTGCCAAACACCTGAGGTAATAAGATCTGGTCTTATTATCTATGAAAAGATAAATACATTTATATATTAATGAGAGATATAATCCATTAATAATCTAAATTATATTAAACATTATCCATATGTATATACATGTAGTTTCATCATTTTTGACAAAATTATTAATCTGTTCAATAAACAAAATAGGTATGCTCAAAGGATATTTTAATGAAATTTTATGTCATTCTGAAGCTCATAAGAGTGTGGTTTCAGTTAGGGAGTTTCAATCTCTCCCAATCTTTATGAAATAAGCAACAGTTAGAGGTTTCTTGATAACATCACATATTCCAACAATGCTTTCCCCAACCTACAGGAGCTTACCAAGGTGTCTTGGTTAAATTCTAATTTGAATAATTGAATTCTGCCTGCATATCTGACTTCTTCCATTTCCTTTCATTCTAATCTTATTTCCTCTTTTGAATTGATGACTGTTGCAGCCAGAGTCACTAAGGCTGTGTAACAACACAGGAAATTATTACCTGTGCTGTTGTGACATGTGTGCTACCCCAGTCTCCAGCTCCCTTTTCAATTGTAACTTTTGTGAAACTTCCACATTCCTTGATTTCAGTTTGTAAGGGAAAAGTAAACTCAAAGAAAAAAACTTCTCTCATGCATTTTCTATTAAAATAAGTATTTCCTACTCTAAGCTAAGGTACATTTTTTCCCTAAAAATATATTAGAGTTAAACTATACTTTTAAAGTTTTCACAGTATTTTGGGGAAATCAAGGCTTACTAAAATATTATTTATTCACTTCATTTCAAATCTTATCCCCCTTCTCATAATCTTTGAGAACACTAATTTGATGCATTGCACAGAGCACTTCGTATGAGGCATATATAATAAATAAGTAGCTGTGTGCCTAACTCAACCTCAAAACAATCACATGCCTCATCTGTATGGAGGAAACCAATACCTTTCCTACACAAAGTTCACTTGCTCTGAGATCAGTTCATTTATTTCTATAAAATGATCCTTCAGAGAAAGTCATGTGTAGTTCATGTCGATGGCAGCAAACCTTAATTTACCCACATCATTTTCAGTGCCCTCATATGTTGGCTGAAAAAAAAAAGAAATCTCATTTCTTGAAAGAGGTTTAGTTACATGGGTCATAAGGTGAAATAATTTAAGCTTTGTATTTTCACACAGGTGAGCCATAGATCCTTTCCTGCTTTGAGAGGACATGCATTCAATACCAATATTAATAACTGTGGGTTTGGAGAGAAAGAAACTATAACACTCATTTGTATGTCTCCATAAGTTTCAAAAATCAGCTATTTCCAGTTTTTCTAGATTTGTTTTCCTTGTGTTAATTGTTGGAAAATTTCATACATGTGTGGGAGGTGTCTAGGTCATATCAATGCTGACTGTCTCCTACCAACTTCTCTAATCACACAACACTTCTCTGCCCCAGCTTCATGTCTTTTAAAAAATGTTCTGTGTGCTTTTCTCAGTCTTGGTTTCTTCAAGTTTTCATTATAAAGATTTTTCTCTTCCTTGGCTAGGTTTATTTCCAAGTATTTTTTGAGTGGTGCTGGTGGTGCTTTAATAAATACGACACCTTGATTTTCACTGCCTTATTTGCAACTCCATTAGATGTTTATTTCCAATGTCCTTTTAGCTCTTAGGATCATGTTCCTCCTATAAAAAATAAATAAATCTGATGTTTTATTGGTGCGGAATTTATATTTTATTTTCACAGTGTCCGGACATCCCTGTTTACTGAGGTACTTGTTAAACTTGCCATTCGAGAGCCTGCAACTTCTGGCCCTTGGTTTCATGCACGAGAAACAAAACTAAAAAAATGGAGAGCAGTTATTCTTTTAAAAAGAATATTATCTTTCAGAGGATTAATGCTGGTTTCTAGGAGTTCTTTCCTGGTCTTGAGTGCTAAAATAAAATTAACATAATTAGAAATCATTTTGTACAAAAGACATCACTGACTCTGAGGTAAAAATAATACAAGTAGTATCAAATAAAGGCTTAAGAATTGAAATTAAAACAACAGGAGCACACATAATTTTAAATGTATATGTATATTTTGCTTATTTGCTCAGTATAGCAGCTAACTCTTCTAGGTTCTGGTAGGAGAGATAATGACCACAGTTACAGAAATTGAGTATACATAAGAACTTATGTCAAATAAAATCTACAAACACACACACACGCACACACATACACACACATACACAAATGAGAAAACATAAAAATTACTGATATCACCTGACATAAAATAAATATCCAAAATAATTTTGCTATTATTTCCTGTACATGACTATCTGACTCAGTTTTTTTCTATATAATTTGCCCTGCCCTTATACTATAATATTTCTATGCTTTTCAGTATACCCTCCACCGTAACACCACCCACATTCAAAGACTTATTAATTTTATGGAATTGCAACCATAAGCTAAACTGTACTTAGATGGATTTATCAATGCACTTCCACAGAGAACTGTAATTTTGGAAAAATTTCAATTTTCAGAAAACAATAGAATGCATCTATTTATTCTTTTAATAAATAGATGTATTAAAGAGAATTTTAGTTTATTTTTTTAATATATATATGTTTATATATTGGGTTTTTTAATTTAAATTATTTAAAAAAATTCATATTTGTATGAAAGCAGACAACTAAAAACCCATCTGAAAATGACAGGTAATTAATATTAAAAATAACTTTTAGATGTTTACCTTCTTGTAAGTATGATATGTAGGAAATATTAATTAATACACTTTAAAAAACACAGAGGTTTTTTTTTTTTTTTTGGTTTTTCGAGGCAGGGTTTCTCTGTGTAGCTTTGAGCCATTTTCCTGGAGCTCACTTGGTAGCACAGGCTGGCCTCGAACTCACAGAGATCCGCCTGGCTCTGCCTCCCGAGTGCTGAGATTAAAGGCATGTGCCACCAACGCCCGGCGAGTTATATTTTTTATTATAGTCTATAATGATTTTGCCATTCAAATACTGAATTTAAAATATTTCTGCCTGCTTATTTGAAGATTCAAAAAAATACATTTTCCAAAATATCTATTAAAGAAATAAAGATGAGATATAATACCTCATGTCACATGAAAGAAGTAAAAATAAAATAATGCAGCTATTCTTAGGAAAAGTATATTTACATTGAATACTTATTATGAGAATAGTATTATATTAGAAATGAATATGTTAGTGCATATAGAAATGAATATGTTAGTGCATATAGAAATGAATATGTTAGTGCATATCACTATGAGTGTATGTACAATTTCCTTTCCCATAACTGTACCTAATAATTGCTTACTATGTAAGTTGATATATTTGCCCCAAGTTCAAATGAGACATGATAATGAATTTTGAAAGACACTGACAAACATCACATTCTATGTCACCAAGCATAGCTATCTAATTAAATAAAAAATTCATTTAATAAATAGATGTATTAAAGAGAAATTTTAGTTTATTTTTTAAATATATATATGCACACACACACACACACATATATATATTGGGTTTTCAAAACAAGGTCTCTGTGTAACAGCTCTGGCTAAAACTTTTTATCAAAAATTAAGAAATATGGACTAGAGAAATAGCTCAGTCATTAAAGGCTAGACTCCCAATCAAAATTAAGAACTACAAGCTAATGACTCTACACCTAAGATGGAACCTGAGGCTCTTCTGACAGCAGCATCCTCAATCACTGCTCCAGGGCACACACCCAGGAAGGTGATACTGAGGTGGAAGTAACACAAGCTTTGAGATCACCCTCTCCTGTGGAGTGGGAAGGCCACTGGTTTCTGGCGGGGTATCATTTGCTGTCAGACGGTTCTTTTTCACAGATAACAGGTTCTTCTTATACAAATGTGGTGGCAGGACAAAACACAACCTTTTTACACAAACTCAAAAATGCATCTTACAATTTTGTTTTGTAAAGCATTTTGAGAACCCCCCCAAAAAACAAAAAGGCATCTTAATTCTCTTATGTTTGATTTATGTGATAATTTGACGCTTAACAGGGATAAATTATATTTTAATTATTTGTGTGCTATATTAATAGATTTAGAAAGCTTTAAAATATCTATTATTGTACAATAAATGTGATTGAGACTGGAGAGACAGCTCAGCAGTCACGCGTCTGTGCTTGCTGCTCTTCAGAGGACCTCAGTTCATTTAACTCCATTGTAACTCAAGTCCATTTAACGTCAATAACTCCAGGGGTTCTATTGCCCTTTCTTAGTTTCCAAAGATACAAAAATATAACACACATACTCACATGCACACACACAAATGCATACATGCACACATACAAACACAAACAACTAACAAAAGAATGTTGAAAATAAATATTTTTAGTTAATATCATGCTTGAATAGACAATATTTTCTATTTTAGTGTAATAGCCTCATGAAGCATTTTTTGTTTAGATAATGCATAGGTTGTCAAGAAATATTTAACATTTTTCTGAAACTTTTAGAATTTAGATGCCAAGTTTCAAATTCTGACACAATGGGTGTATGACTGTACAAAATTGATAAAGCATAAAAGATTCAAGTTTCCACAGATGTTCTTTTATGTAGTATCCCTGAAAAGCACCTAGACATGAAAATCAATTTTGTTTTTCCTAATGCATTGTTTTTAAGTAGAAGCTTATTTGTGAAAAGCTTCAAATAATGTCAACGAGAATATATATTAAAGCACCTAAACTATTTCATGAATAAGATTAGCTAAGGAATTTAGCCTCATTTCATGACCATGATAGTTTAGGTGAGCAACATGAGAGCTTGTGTTTTCTCTCACCTTTATACAAGTAGCTGGATTTTCGCGCAACTAAGTTTGAAATAAAGACCTTCAATTAATTCTAAAATCATTTAGCTATCCAGTTCATACAAAATATTGGCAATGCTTAAAGTAACGGCTAATCCTGTCCTGTTCAGGCTTTATGCTGCACTTATTGATTTTATGATTATTATCACACTCTGTCTTCACTACATATTATTTATTTGTTCATATTTATACGGATATTACAAGTGGGAGGAAGGTGAAGTTAGTTTTCTCAAAAAAAAAAGTTTCAGGGAGTTTCTGTTGGGAAACAATCTTGGATCTATCTAATATTAAGACATTCACACTGTCTATTATACATGCTGAATAAGTGACCATTTTCATTGTCATTGGTACAAGAGAGCTTGTTCTTTTCCTTGACTCTTTCCAAACATGGTTATGGGATATAAAAATATCAA
Source organism: Peromyscus nudipes (assembly GCA_902168325.1). NCBI lineage: Eukaryota > Metazoa > Chordata > Mammalia > Rodentia > Cricetidae > Peromyscus > Peromyscus nudipes. Next base: position 19,976 of record CABHPH010151957.1, on the reverse strand, counting down.
TATGGAAAAAATGCCACATTTGATTTTAATGCTGTGATATCATAAACATTTTTTACTTAAATGATTGGGACTAAAATGATCTCAATCAATATTCATATGTGTTGTGTAGGTTTGACAAGTAGATATAGTTATTTAAGTAGGCAAAACTGCCTTGGCATATTATCTGAAATAATATCCAAAATCAAAAGATGACAGACTTATATTCTGAACAGACCAAGTTGGTTAGATATACTTTATTTCTTTCTATGTTCTATGTTTATAATTTTATTGAAAAGAAAATCATTACTATTAGAAGCTATACATGTTTTTTAATTATTCCTATTACTGCCTGTCAAGGAACATGAGGGGTTTTTTTGCTATTTTTTTAATTTTGTAATTTAATTTAATTTTACATATCAGTCACGGATTCCCTTGTTCTCCCCCTTCCCGCCCCCTCCACCTTCCCCCCAGCCCACCCACCCCCAATCCCATCTCCTCCAGGGCAAAGACTCCCCTGAGGATTGAGTTCAACCTGGTGGATTCAGTCCAGGCAGGTCCAGTCCCGTGGCTGAGCCAAGTGTCCCTGCATAAGCCCCAGGTTTCAAACAGCCAACTCATGCACTGAGTACAGCACCTGGTCCCACTGCCTGGATACCTCCCAAACAGATCAAACTAATCAACTGTCTCACTTATCCAGAGGGCCTGTTCCAGTTGGGGGCTCCTCAGCTATTGGTTCATAGTTCATGTGTTTCCATTCGTTTGGCTACTTGTCCCTGTGCTTTATCCAACCTTGGTCTCAACAATTCTCACTCATTCAAACCCTCCTCTTTCTTACCAGTTGGACTCCTGGAGCTCCACCTGGGGCCAAGCTGTGGATCTCTGCATCTGGTTCCCTCAGTCATTGGATGGAGTTTCTAGCATGACAATTAGGGTATTTGGCCATCCTATCATCAGAATGGGTCAATATGATGCATTCTTAGAAAATTGGGAATCAATCTCCCCAAGATCCAGCTATACCACTCTTGGGCATATACCCAAGGAATGCTCAATCATACCACAAGGGCACTTGCTCAGCTATGTTCATATCAGCATTGTATGTATTAGCCAGAACCTGGAAACAACCTTGTTGGTATTAATGGATTTTTCTAGCTCAGTCGGTAGAGCATGGGACTCTTAATCCCAGGGTCGTGGGTTCGTGCCCCACGTTGGGCGCCAAATGTAGATGTAACCAACCGTCTTATAAATAAGAAACACAGAACCAATGCAAAGAAGAAAGCCAAGAGGTCAGAGCTAAGAGCTAAAACCTTACCCTTCCTCCTGCAGTGGTCCTACCTCTCCGAAGGAGCCGCTACTTCCTGTTTAAAGTCTTTATATAGTCTCTGTTCTGCCTTCTCATTGGTTGTAAACCCAACCACAGGACTGCCTCATCACGGCCTGTCTGTATAGACCTCCAGGTGTTCTGTGGTTGGTATTGAGATTAAAGGCATGTGTATCCAATGCTGGCTGTATTCCTGAACATACAGAGACTTACCTAGCTTTTTCTACCAAGTGCTGTGATCACAAGCGTACACCACCACTGCCCTGCTTTCCTATGGCTTGCTAATAGCTCTGACCCCCAGGCAACTTTATTTATTAACATACAATTAACATTTTGGTACAAAAGAAAAATATTACCATACAACCTAGATGCCCTTCAACTGAAGAATGGATAAATAAAATGTGGTATATATACACAATGGAGTACTACTCAGCAGAGAAAAACAATGACATCATGAGGTTTGCAGCAAATGGATGGATCTAGAAAAAATCATCCTGAGTGAGGTAACTCAGACTCAGAAAGACAAACATGGTATGTACTCACTCATAGGAGGATACTAGATGTGGAGCAAGGATGACTGGACTGCTACTCACAACTCCAGGGAGGCTACCTAGAAAACAGGACCCCAAGAAAGACACGGGGATCGCCCAATGACGGAGAAATGGATGAGATATACATGAACAACATGGACGTGAGTGGGGGTAATGAAGGGCAAGGGTTGAGGGAAAGAGAGCTTAGGGGAGCGGGAGATCCCAGCTGGATCAAGAACAGAGAGGGAGAACAAGGAATAAAAGAACATGATAAATGGAGACCACATAAGAATAGGAGGAAGCAAAGTGTTAGAGAGGCCCACAGAAATCCACAAAGATACCCCCACAATAGACTAATAGCAGTGGTCGAGAGACAGCCCGAACTGACCTACTCTGGTGATAAGATGAAACATGAGTTTTTAATGTGGATTTCTATAATGTGAGTGAAATTCTAAGATAGTATTTCAAGAGGAGGAGGGGAACAGAGACTGTGTCTGTGCTAAACTTTGCTTAAAAAAATGTAAGAACAAACCATCTTCTCATTTATTCAAAATAATGTGAGCTTAATTCATGTGATGCAGACTGAACTGCATATCAATCTGAATCCCATTAACTCCTGTGTATATAATAAAAAGAAAATTAATCGCCTAAAGTATGAAAAGTTTATTTGAAAACTGGACATTAGAGCTTTATTTTGTAGACATTTTATGGAGACTACAACATAAACTATTTAAGGTTATTCTGGCATTCTTGAGACATGTTTATAATTAAACACATGGTCCATCAAAATAGTTCTCTCATGCCATCCACCAATTTGAATTTTCCCAGTTCAAGAGAATTATTCAAATTTTAATCTACAAAGGTGGAACATCAGATATTTTCTTATTAGAAAGTACATTTTCATTCAGTGTGGAAATCTTGTCTCTCTAATTTTAAACAAGAAGTCCTAACTTTAATTTATTTCTCATAATAGTTTTTAAAATATAATGGATTGTCTTATAAATGCTCTTGTACATGATATGTATATACATTCCTAAATATAACCTGCTCAGTCTGTATAATGTTACCTGTATGTATGATTTCAAGGCTGACAATTTGGTATTGTATAACCAATTCATGTATACTCCCACAATAAGACTATGTCAGACTCTTAATATCCTTATTATTAAATCCAAATTATTATATAAATGTGTTTATATACAGATACATATGCATGTTTAGAAATTTAAAATACACTACAAAATCTTTCATGATGAAGTACAAAGATATAACATTCAATAGGTGCTATATTTTGAGCATTAAATGTCACTTAATTGTCCAGATATTAATGTTTTAATACCCCGTGTGGCATCATCAGAAGGAGACAGAAAGGTTAGGATACTGGATCTGCTAAGAGATTTGTTGTCACTGAGAAAATGTCCTCGATGAAGATATTTTGTGGAATTGAATACTTGTTTAATTATGTAAAGATGTGTTGCATTTGTTTATGCTGCATTTGTTTAACTATGTAGAGATATGTTGCTGTTTAAACTTGCCTGCTGAAGGCATCTGATTGATGCAATAAATAGCTAAATGGTCAGTAGCTAGGCAGAGGTGGGATAGGCAGGGCTGGCAGGCAGAGAGAAAAGGGGGCCCAACCAGTGAGAAATGGAGGAAACAAGAAAGCAGGATGGACAGAACATAGATGGCATAAAGATGACTTGGAGCAGCACCTAGATTAACAGAAATGGGTTAATTCAAGTTACAAAAAAAAGCTAGCTAGAAACAAGGCTAAGCTAAGGACAAGCATTCATAATTAGCAATAAGCCTCCATTTCATGATTTGGGGACTGGTGGTCCATAAAGCCTGCTACAGGGATATGGAGATCCCATTCCCTCTTTTTCTTTCATGAGTGCTAGCAAACGTTAGGCCAGGTACCTAAGCACATCCTCTCACTGTCAAATGGCTTCATTTTTAGAAGTCTAAAAGAATAGTGTCCATATAATCTTGAACCGAAACCTACAAATGTATAAGACAAAGTGAACTTTTACTATTGGTACAAAAAGTACCTCCAGTATTTTTGTTACAGTGGCAAAAATATTGAGAAACACAAGGTAAACTAAATCTTTCCATAATAAACTGGCTTTTTTGAGTTTGGCTTCTATATAAGCACAAAAAATATTGCTTTTCTTGAATTTAAATCCTGTTCTCAACAGCAGTTCATGCTGTCCACATATTTTGAAGACATTTGATTCTGATTCATAGACCACCTTTTCCATTTGATTTCTGTCCGAAAAGTGCACGAGCTGTCATCCACAGTTCCGCCCTGCAGACCTTTCTCTTCTCTGCATTCCTATTCAGAACTCTGCTACCCATCATTTGACAAGATACAAAATGTAATGGTCATAAAAAAATTGTCTGCTAACTTTCACTCCTGACAATTTTTCAAAAGGCACATTAAAAAATAATTGGAGAGAAACTGCACAGATTTTTAAAATATATTGAGTCATTTTTCTTCAATGCTTGACTGGTCAGCTTGCAAGATACCATTCTCTCCATTATTAACAAGCCAGCACTCGCTTTACCAGAAGAAATAGTGCTGTGCTGCACTCAACTTTCTCTTAGGGTTTGTTGCAATAGGCCGCTGATTTATGTGTTAAGTCAGCAAGTAAAATAATCTTTTAGCACACGACTAGTTTATGTTTCCAATTTTATCCTTTATTTATAAATACTTCCCTTCCTTAGCCTAAAACTACCACGATAAATACCAACTGAAGTTTAAGTAATGAGTATTGTAAGATTTGCTTCTGTATTTTCTAATCAACATTCTAATGATTTAATAACATACTTGGGGATTGAAATGTTGTGTAGCCCTATTCTCAATCAATCATAGACCATTTAATCATACTAGGTATCAGAGGACATCTTTAACAATCATCTAAATCTCATAGGAGATTGTAAGAAAGTTTATATGTACCATATTTACTTAGTGCTAGGATTTGGTAAATTTATATAACTGCTCTCTATATATACACTATAAATCATATATATATGTATGTATTTGGTTGTGCTAAAAATTTAATCCATGGCCTTGTGCATGTTAAGTAAGTGGTCTACGTTGAGCAGTACCTCCATCCAAAGACAGAAGTTTAATAAACTAAATTTAGAGTTTCCATGAAGAAAAATAAAACTTTTGCTTCAATTAGACATCCAGGAATTAAAGACAAATACCAAAAATTCATAAAGAATTTTGTTAATGTATTAAATGCATAATCAGAACATAATTTTTATTAGAGGCTATAGATATAAAGACTATTTTGTGCTATATTTACAAATTTTATCTGATTATATCAATAAATAAAACCTTTTTTTAATAATTTAAAAAATTACTACTATTCCAGAAAATTTTTACATTTTTGAAGTAGAGTAACAGAATCATTACAATCATTAAGACTAAATTACATCCATAAGTTTAAAACATATCAGTATGTATGTCATCTTTAAATGTAGGAAATTATGGAAATACATGATAAAGAAGATACTATCAAATCATAGTAACTTTGTTTCACTAAGTGTGAAGAAGAACTACAGCCCTGACTCTGAAAATCTTGGTTCTGTGTTGGTGAATTTCTTATCAGCTTGACACACAATGAGATCATCTGGGTCAAGGCTATCTGGGTTGAGAAGGTGCCCCTATCAGATTGGTCTGTATGTAAGTCTGTTGGGGCATCGTTTTGATTAATGGTTTATGTGTAAATGACAAGTCCTCTGTGCTGTGAAACCCCTGGAGAAGTGGTCCTGTGCTGTGTGAGGAGGCATGCTGAGCAAGCCATTGAAAGCAGCAGTGTGAGCAGCATCCCTTTTCCCAGTTTCCGTTTGTGTCTCCCTTCATCAGTTACTTCTGAAAACCAGTTTCATTCTGATTACTACTTGTGTAAAGAAACTGAAAAACAAATTTCAGTGTTTACAAAAAAAATGACCTACAAAATGTGATAACTGCAAGCATTATTTTTCTCATTTATTAATTGTTACTTTTTATATATCTAAGACTTTATAAGGTAATATAGCCAAATATGCACATTAAATTCAGGCTAGGTGCATTTGTTTGGGATATATGAATACTCTTATCCCCTATACATATTGGGGAGAAGTGATACTTGAAGAATTGTCAGCTTATACCAATATTACAGCAGTAGAAATTTCTGGAAAAACAAATTGTAATGACAACAATGAATCCGTGTTAACGGTTAAAAAAAATTGTAGGATAAAATAGAGGTTGCAGCTAGTCATTATATTATCTAGAGAAATATGATGATAAAACTGAAGAACAGAACATGGTAAGTTCAGCAGAAGATTATCAAAGCTATTTACTAAAAACATAATTTGGATTCACTATGGTTTGTAAATAATACGATGTGAAAGACATACTTTTGCTTTATACATTACAGTAAGATTTGTGAATTGGAGTTGTTAATAGCAATAGTGATATAAGCTAAGATATACACACAATTAAAATAACGATTCTCAGAAATATGATATCAGAAAGAAAAATACTGGGGAAATCATAGTAATTCAAGACAGGGAAAAATAATAGATTGAAATAGATTGTATCAGTTAGACTTGAAATGGTTGCTATCTGGAATTGCCAGATTTCAGAAGACAATGAAATATTACCATAGAGCTGCCAACAATAATCCTGCAGGTTTCTGGTGCCATTACCAAATATAAGAGCACTAGGAAGAGAGGAGAGTAAGCAATAAACTCAGATATAAAGATTCCAAATAGATTTAACTAAGTTGTTTATACTAATAAAGCTAATCAATGTAGGAAGAACTAGCACACTTTGAATAGCACCATACCCTAGGTAATGGGTTTGAAACTGTTTAATAGCAGAGAAGTATAGCTGAGCAAAAGCAAACAAGTGAAATTTTAAGCATTCATTTCTCTCTGCCCTTGATTGTGGATGTGAGGGGACCAGTTGCCTCAAATTCATGCTGCCGTGAGTTCCCCACAGTGATGAACTACAAACCAGGATTGCAAGCTAAAATAACCCTTTGGCAGTGAGGGTGGGGGGAGAGGAAGAGAGGAGAGGGAGAGGGAGAGAGAGAGATTTAACAGATCATATAGATAATTTGGCAATGATATGATTAGAGAAAAGGGTCTAAAGGTGTTTTTAATCTTAAAAAAATGATGTTTTTGGCAAAGCAAGTGTTAAGTAATGAGGCAAAAGAAGTCACAAAATAGGACTTGCTGATGAGCCAATGGCAACACACATCATTGCACTAAAACGGGGCAGTAATTTTAAGTCTTGTCTGAAGGAAGGGGAGATACATTATGGAAGGAAACTTACTGAAATGTCTGCTGTTATTAAATACGTCCACAAGTTCTTTCATGCAACAATACTATGTAGCTTGTAAAATTTTTCCCTGTACAGCAGGTGGGTATTAAAAATACTTTACTTTGAAAAAGTAATTTCTACATCTTTCTGTTAATTGTACATTAAATAGAAATATGAGGAGATTAAGAAATGCTGTGGCAAATGAATCTAAGCTGTTGTTCACTGTCAAGATGTAGTGGCCAAGAATTACAATGGACTTGTACACACACACACACACACACACACACACACACACACACACACGAAAAAAAGCAAACAAAACACCATGAAATTGTTCTATCCTGACAGAAGAATTTGAAATATTTTGTCAAAATGATGATAAACAGAATTTTCAGTAAGAAAAAAGAACACATTTGTTTTTACCTGTTTATTGGGTTTGGAGAAAATGTGTTTCCATGCTGGGTAGATTAGCTTCAAGCTCACAATCACCTGGCTTAGACCCTTGCAAGCTGGAATTTCATCATACACGGTGATAATGGTTTTAGTGTAAATCATTTTGTACTCATAATTTAAATAGTACTGAAAATGGTATGAGTAGACTAGATGAGCAAACTAGAAAAGCCTTGCTTTAAAACACTGTTTTTGCTGCTGGAAGGATGGCTCTGCAGGTGAATGAACTTGTAGACAAGCTGGAAGGCCCAACCACATTTGATCCCTGACATCCAAAAGTTGACCCCTGACTATATTGTTCACAGTAGCATTAATGTATAGACACACAAGCACTAAAAAAATAAATGAATAATAAAGAACCATAAATCTTATTTTAAGATTATTTTAAATGTTTCTAGTAAGACTATAAAACTTTTGAAAAAATTACAATTATGACAGATTAAACCTTACTTGTAATTGCAGTGCAAAAATTCAATCGGTGAACCAAATGTGTATATTTGTACATTTGTCATGTAAACAAATATGTATAGTTCTAAATATACAGCAAGCTGAAAATGTAGTGTAAACAACAAAATAATGAATCGGGCAGAAACTTCTAAAATGTAGCAATATTCAATTTAGTTTGTAATTCAACTACAATATAGCAAGGATGACTTCCTTTCATTAGATTTTTTTACTGTGTACACACACACACACACACGTATAGAAAGAGTCTCTCCCAGAGCCCTGCATCCTAGCTTTTTCTTTTGTTTCTACATAAGAATTCAATTATGAACACTCTTGACTTCAGAAACTATTAATCTACCTGAAAACTAGCTTTACAGATTTTTCAACAATTCTTTCATTTAATTAACATGTTTCTAAAGTAGTTAATTAATAAAAATTGGACAAGTGAAAATTAATTATTTTTCATTTTCTATCTTTGAACAGTAAAGTGTATTATTGTTCCCCTGCAAACAGTAGGCGTAATAAATAGTATATTAGATGAGACACAATTTTAACTTTTGTTTGAATGGAGGTATTATAGGTCATATAAGATATATAATACCTATAATACAGTTGCCTTTTGCCATGTTATTTATTTTTTCTTCTTTTATTTTTATTTTCAGGTATTTTCATTGGTCTGGTGCATTTTTATTATCCGAGTTACAAGGCTCTGTTCACCAAAGCACTGTACAGACCAAATCAATATTCAATATATTTCCTCTATCTTTTAAACTGATAGTTTTATTGATTCACTTGCTAAATTTAGATTACACTAGGCTCTGAATAAGATTTATACATTTGATAAGGGTCTAATGTCATTCTGCTACATCGAGATATTAAAAATTTCCAGAAAATTTTATTGACTAAGATGTCACCTCTTATTGTAGGTTCTTGGCACCTTTGTTAAAATGAATTTATTGTAAATGTTTAAGTTCAGGTTTGATGCAATTTTTACCCATACGTGTGCATGTGTGTGTTCATGTTTATAATGATAGGTACATGTGTGCCACAGACACAAGAGACTATTGAAACACAACACAAATATGTGGTCTTCATCCTCTACCTTGTTTGAGGCAGAGCTTCTGTTTAATTTCTGGAGAGTCACTTGTCTTCATCTCCCGTCTATGACTGCTGTGATTACAGACAGGCGCTATTACTACATCTGGCTCTGTATATGTTCTAGGGATTTGTACTCAGCTCCTTAGTCCCATGGGATGAGCACTTTACCCATGAAACTACCTCCTCAGCCCTTTAAATCTCTGCTATATTTAATTCTTTTTGTCACTGTGAGGATGTGGAGAAAAGGGAACATGTGTAAACTGTTCAGGGTAACAGTAGCTAGTACTATTCTTACTGTGAAAAATGTATAGAAACTAAAAAATTCAATTATTTACTCTATGGTCCACCAATTCTACCCATGTATATGTAAAAATGATTTGAAATAAGTATATCAGAAATGTCTCAATTTCCATTTCTATTGCAGCTTCTGCCATGATAGCTTCAGTGGGAAATTAACCTAAGGCCCAGCAATACTAGAATAAATAAAGGAAACACACAGACACAAAACACTTTTTTTCTTCTTTTTAGGTTTTGTTTATTGATCTATTTATTTTTCATCCTGGCTGCAGCCTCCACCCCATCATCTCCCTAGTCCTTCTCTCCCATTCCCCGACTCCAAATCTCCAATCCCCTCCTCTTCTGTCTTCATCCAGGAAAGGGCAGGTCCTCTATGAGTATCAATAAAACATCAAGTTGCAGTAAGACTAAGCACCTCCCCATGTATTAAGGCTCTGCAAGGCAACACAGTATGAGAAGTAGTGCCCAAAGGCCAGTAAATACTCAGAGACAGCCCCTGTTCCTGCGGTTAGGATTTCCACAAGAGGACAAAGCTATACAACTGTAACATATATGCAGAGTGCTTAGGTCAGTCTCATGCTGGCTCCCTGGTTGTCGATTAGGTCTCTGTGAGCCCCCGTGAACCCAGGTTAGTTGATTCTGTGAGTTTCTTGTGGTGTCCTTGACCCTCTGGCTCCTACATTCCTTTCTCCTTCTCAGCAGGATTGCTGAACTCAGCCTAATGTTTGGTCTCTGCATCTGTCTCCATCAGTTACTGGATGATGCCTCTGTGAGGGCAACTGGGCTACGCACTAATCTGGTCACAAGAGATGTCCAGTTCAGGCTACTTATCCACTATTGCTAGGAGTCTAATTTGGGGTCCTCCCCATAGACTCCAGGGAGATTCCTCTGCACCAGGCTTGTGATGGATCCCAAAATTCCCCATATCGACAGTCCCTCATCAGCACTCTTCCCCAGCACTCTTCCCCTCTGTCCTACCCCCCAACCCCATATTCCTAATACCAGTTGCCCTCAGTCCACTCATGAAAACTCTTCTATTTGCTCTTCTCAGGGGTATCTTGGTGTCTCTCCATGAACTCTCCTTGTTACTTAGACCTTCTGGGTCTGTGGATTGTAGCACAATTATTACTTTACAGCTAATACATACACTACCTACCAGGGAGTACATACCATGTTTGTCTTATGGGACTGGGTTACCTCACTCAGGATGATTTTTAATAGTTCCATACATTTGCTTTCAAGCTTCCTAGTGTTCTTGTTTTTAGCAGCTAAGTAACACCCCATGGTGTAAATTATCCACATTTTCTTTACCCATTCCTCAGTTGAAGAACATCTAGGCTGTGTCCAGGTCCTGACTCTTACAAAAAAAAGGTGCTATGAATATAGCTGAGCAAGTGTCCTTGTGGTATGATTGAGCATCCTTTGGGTATATGCCCGAGTGGGGATAGCTCAGCCTTGTGGTATGCTGATTCCTAGTTTTCTGAGGAATTGTAACATTGACGTCCAAAGTGGCTGTACAAGTTTGTATCTCCTCACCCCCAGAATGAGATCCTATTTTTGCTTTGGATATTAACCATTACGACATATGACAGACAGAATCTCAGAGTCATTTTGATTTTCATTTATGTATTATTCTGTGACTTTACAGAATAAGATAAAACTATAGTCAAACTAGTAAGAATAATTATAATGATTATGATAAGACTTGAGTATGCATAACCCCAAAAAAAACTTATTTGGAATCATATTTAAATTAAATATAAATATTTACATATACTACATATGTAGTATATATAACCCATTTTTAATTGGCAGATACCTGTGTTGGTATTTGTATAATGTCTGTGACTTTGTCTGTGTGTGTATTTGTGTACAGTGGGTTGTAGTATGGATGTACATGCATCAATTGGTTCAAAATTTTCTAAGAAAAGCTTGGTAGAGCCTTAAGATAACATTAGAAAGGATTGACAGATCAGGAAAAACCTACAGCATGAGGTTTTGCTGTTGCAAGGACAGCAGTAGAGGTTTTCATGAATGTGATGGTATTGCATGTTTGGAATATCAGGCCTGCATAGAGGTAGGGAAGGAAGGAGGGAGAAATTGCATGTTTCTTTTTATCCTCAGATATATGGGAAGAAATAAGAAATATATACCATAAAAGAAGTAGGTTGAGGAATATTATTTTAACTGTGTAAAGGTGTGTTACATTTGTTTCTGGTACCTTTGCTAACAATTCAAAAATGTGTTACATTTGTTTGATTAAATAAAATAAACTGAGTTCAGGAGCCTGAGTCAGCAACTAGCTGACAGGAAGTCGTAGAGAAGAAATAATGTAGTGAGGACTCTTTATTTAGGGACTGAGCTTAAGGATGCCCCCTCTTTTTTCAGGAGACATGAGCAAGGAGAGAAAGCTAGCTACTTTCTATTCAGCCACTCTGGGTTAGCAGGATTTCAACTCAACCTTTTAATCCTGAGTTCTACAGAAGGATAGAGATTTAAACGAAGTTTTCTTTAATGGCCATGATAGAACCAGTGCCTATAGCTGAAAGTTTTCCTGTGTCCCTCCCAGTCTGCAGCCGCTCAGGCCCAAGTAAACACACAGAGGTTGATATTAATTAAAACTTCTCAGCCATTAGCTCAGGCTTCCTACTAACTAGCTCTTACATATAAACTCAGCCCACTTCTGTCAATCTATATGTTGCCATGTTTTCCATGGCTTTACCTGTGTGCCATTACATGCTGCTTTCTGGATGGCAGGCTGGCATCTCCTGACTCAGTTTTCCTCTTCCCAGAATTCTCCTTGTCTGCTTATCCCACCTATACTTCCTGCTAGTCTACTGGCCAATCAGCATTTTTTTTTAATCAACCAATCAGAGCAACACATTCACAGCATACAGATCATCCCATAGCAAGTGCCTGAGGGAACAGAATTCCCATCTGGCTGCAGGCCTTGTAGCTGAATGCTGCTGGAAGCTGCAGGGATTGTAATTGCCAGTTGGAGCAGAAGTTGCTTAAGGTGCAGCTACTGTGTTGAATGCAAAACAACAGAAATCTTAGGTTTCATGATGTGAAATTATATGCCTCCTAAGCTATGCTGAAATTCTAAAAACCCTATGTAAATATGTGATATTATTTTAAATAAGGTCTTCCTGAATATATTCAAGATAAGATGTGATTAATCATATTGGATACCAAGTTTACCACAACTAACCAAGGACTGGGCTACATTGGAATGTTACCAGATACTGGTATGAGAAGGCACATGTACCCAAGATTAGTGTATTGTGAAACTACCAATAGACATTTGAATTTATTTGGCCACAAACCACATGACCATAGGCAACAAACATCTCAAAATTGGGTTGTAAAGACAGATGGTTGTAAAAGATACCTACACTAAAGTATTTAGTGGTATATGGATGATGAGTAAAACTCCAAATGGGATTTATAGAATAAAACTACCCCGTAAATGGTTATCACTCAAAAGATAGCATTGTAAATACAAGGACATGTGAAGACCAGAAGTGTGAGTTTTCAGAAGTACAAAGGACTAGTTCAGGGAAAAGAAATAGACTGATCATATTATAGGAGGAAATCAGGAGAAGGTGGCATCCCTCAAGCTAAAAGAACATCTACTTCCTAATAAGAAAACTGGATCATTAATATCCCAAATTATTCTGAAGTAAAGCAAAGTGAGGGGGGATTAGAAGTATTTTGAAGCTAATATTACAGGTTTGTAGATTTTTCTAATAATAACTACAAAAGGTTGGCAAAAAGCCTAGAAAGCATAGATATTGATACAATGGTTGTTTCTTTCCAGCTGCTGCAGTTACTCATGAATGAGTAAAAGTTCTTGCACTTGTGAGTTGTCCTGGAAATGGACTGAGGGAATGTGTGTGGCATGTAAGAAAGCAACCAGATGAGTTCGTGAAAAGCCCAAGCACTTCATATGGAATCTATCAGTCATCTTACTGTGAAATTTATTATTTATTAGATACTATTGTTGGTGAAATGGAAATAACAGAATATAGGAGTATAATAACATATGAAATAGGTTATAATTGAAAAAATCTGACAATATAATAGATTAGAAATAAAATAATAGATATAAGAAAAAGAAAGACATAATTATGATTATATTATTTATTAAATCTTGTATGTGTCTTTTTGTTCTAGAGATTTAAGGTGTGCTGTTAAGTTCCTAGGATGATATCTCTTTAAGTATTTTATGTAGGCAATTAGTAATCTGAACCTGCTTCTTAGAACTGCATTCATTGTGTCCCATAAGTTTGGGCATGTTGTATATTCACTGTTTAAATTCTAGAAAGTATTTTATTTCTTTCTTCATTTTTCTTTGACCCTTTTGTCATTCAGAAGGGAGTTGTTCAGTTTCCTGGAGGTTGTAAACTTTCTGTTGTCTCTGCTGATGTTGATATCCGTTTCTAACTGTGGTAGTTTTATAGGACACAGTGAAATATTTCAATTTTCTTTTATTGGTTGAGACTTGCTATGTGTCCAAGTATTTGATCAATTTTGAAGGAAGTTCCATGAGGTGCTGAGAAGAAGGTGTATTTTGGGGGAGGTTTGCTTTCTTTCAGTTTGTGGGTTTTGTCCTGCTGTGATGTGTTAGTTTCTGTTTTTTTTTTTTTTTTCTTATTATGTTTAATTGTATTATCATCTCTTTGGAGCTGATTTGTTTTCCAATAAGAGACAGGAAGTGGGTAGATCTAGATGGGAGGAGAGGTGTGGAGAAACTGGGTGGAGTAGAGGGAAGGGAACTGTAATCAGGATATAGTATGTGGGGGAAAAAATCTACTTTCAATTAAAGGAAAAATATGTTCTGAGTATGTTATAAATAGGTAGGTAAAATCATTATTCTTCTATATAAAGCTTCTATACTTTAGATAACATTATTAAACAATTTGCTCAGTCAATTAAACCAAACAAATAACCATTGTCTCTTCGTCTCAATAAACTCATTCAAATTTATTCTAATTTTCCCTTTCCTTAAAGTGACTGAAATCAAGGAATTGTTTATACTCTGTCAACATAAAATGTTGAAAGAATTTTAGTTTCATTTACTCACATGCTAACATACGCTATTTAAAATTTTATTAAGTAAAATATAAATAAAATATTTTCTGTATGACCATGAGGACCTTGGTCTCTCTCCCTTTCACCAAATGCAAACTGTTAAAACCAACCATACGGGGGCAGAAACATTGAATAGCTTTGCTTTTACAGGTTCCCCAGGAAGAGGGAGGGAATGATAGAAGGTCCACAGTTAGAGCTGGCGACCCTAGAGTTAGCTCTATTGCTGAGTGTTGTTTCTGGACGGTGGTGCTATGCTATTGTAAACCACCCAGGAGACCAATTTAGAACACACCAGTCCTGTATTTACCTGTACAGCTCTGTCAGTTGTATAAATCTCTTGTACTGAGCATCAGAGAAACTAGATATGCTATCAGACAGAACATCTGGTGGAAATGATGGATGGGTAAAAGCCTCCTGTGTCTTTTATTTTTGCCAGTTATTTTGAAGATTTTTTTTAGCAGTATGTGAGATTTTTCTTTAGTCTATTCATCTTACCAAAGCTTTTTGGAAACTAACGTGTTAAAACTACCACTTAGATTGAAAAACAACAATAGATTTGCTGTTAATGCTCGATCATAGGATTTTGTTTTGAACTACGATGTGTTTTATCAATTTTAAATGAAGTGACTTGTAGATTAGATTTATAACTGATTCATCAGTTATGAACAATTTATTATTTTGGAGATGTTTACGTTCCCATAATTTTTGAACCACTGTAATCTGTCCAATCTTAAAGGCAAAGAGTTGAATACTTCAAAGCAAATACAGCCCTGGAATACATCAACCTCCTTCCCAATTCCGCCTTTTGCTGGCTCACACCCAAAAGACAGGTCAAGGGATATCAGAGGTGGTGTCATTGCTACCATCCCCTCCATCACATCTGGGGAGTGACAGCCAGCAAGGTTTGCTCAAGCACAGAATGTGAAAGGAACGTTCTCAATGGTATGATTCTCTCCACAGGAAATTAGGTACATTATGTGAGATTTGTTTTTTTTTCCGGAACGCAATTGAAGGAAAACTTCCTTGAATGGTAAGATGACAAAGAGAAGAAACTCTTTCAAATAATGAAACAGAACAGTTTTTGAGGCTGGGAAGCACAGCAAACTGTTCATAAGATATTCAAAATTCCAACTCTGGTGTTATGAGATCGTAGTCTTCACAACAAAAACCTGGAGTCAGACATGGAGGATGAAAGCTGAAGGATCAGAGAAACAAAGGAGCAGCCACAGCCAGCCACCAGAGACTTCTTACCTCTACAAAATCTCAGACCAAATTTAGCAATCCTGTCTCTAGGAATCCCCAGACTGAATGGGCCAGGGATCCTGTCTCCACCTCCCTAGTGCTGGGATTAAAGGTGTGCACCGCTACCTCCCGGCTCTGTTTCTCTTTTAGATTAGTTCAGTCTCATGTAGCTCAGGGTGGCCTTGAACTCCTGATCTTCCTGCTTCCTCCACCCAAGTGCTGGGATTAATGGTATGTGCCACCTCGGCCTGGCCTCTATGATTAACTAGTGGCTAGCTCCACCCTCTGATCTCCAGGCAGGCGTTATTGGTCAGAACACAAACAAAATATTGTACATCACTCTTGATTCGATTGTGACCACTGATTTTGTGAAATAATCCTTTCTACAAACTTTTAAGGATTTTCCATGCCTGTGCTTTCTGGATGGAGAGCACAGGTAATGCTGAGTAGATACATTTCCTTGAACACAGCACATTGCTCCATAGTCAAAGAGACATATATGGCCCCTAGACAGTTGCTTCCTTTACAGAAGAATGAAAATATTCTACCTGTCTTTCTTTACAGTCTCAAAAATGTGAGATCACACACTAGCTCTAAATCATGTGACAGCTTGTCTGATTAGAGAAACACTTGTCCTCTACCAACTGTTACTCCATGGGGATCAGATCTTAAGGATGAGTGCTCAGGATCTATTAAGATAACAATCTGTTTTCAGGTACAAATAATATACAGTTTTACAAATATACATACATTAACACACAATGAACTCTGCAGTCCACCAATACAAACTCTATCTTCTGTTGCCCCCTCTGCACTGACTGACCCACTCTTGCCTGGACTCCAATCTTTTGAACATCATGTTCATGTGGGTCTATTTCTTCACCACCTCTAAACTCTTGGTTCTCACAAGCCAGGTGAGATTCCACGATGTGTAACATGAATTGCTAAATTGTCTTATAATAAAAACAAAAACAAAAACCCTGGAGCCTAATATGGGGGTAAATACTAAAAGATCAGAGAGACAAAGGAACAAGCCAGTGCCATGTCTCACCTCACCAACTCCATGAATCCTCTGCCTGTTTGCTTCTGAGTTCTCAGCCTAAAGGAGTTCAGCTGAAAGGGACACTTCTGCCAAAAAGGCTTTCATTTCTTTCTCCTCACGCCTTATGTACCTTTCTCCACCCAGCCATCATGTTCTGGGATTAAAGGGGCGTGTGCTTCCCAGTACTGGGATTAAAGAGTTGTACCACCACTGTCTGGCTCTGTTTTCTCTCCTAGACTGAGTCAATATCATGTAGTCCAAGGTGGCTTTGAACTCACAGAGATCCAGACAGATCTCTGTCTCCTGAGTGTTAGGATTAAAGGTGTGTGTCTGGCCTCTATGTTTAATCTAGTGGCTTGTTCTGTTCTCTGATTTTCAAGTAAATTTTATTAGGGTACTCAATATATCACCACAATGATGCTTCTAACATTAGACATATTCCCTTTCTAAGCTCTGATTTCTGCTAATTGCATATGTAAGTGAGACAGCCATATTAATTTCAGATAATTTATTCTTGCATGCTAGACCAAAAAGACATAGGTTCTTGTAATCTTTATCTTATTAATTAAGATGATAATATCTGCTCATCTGATGAAATTATAAGGCCCATATAAGGATCAAGTAATTTATCCTGTACAGAACACTATAAGCCATAAGATTCTGGGGGGGAAAAACTGCTTATGTTAATTAAAAAACTTAGCTTTTCTGGGTCTGGGTTACCTCACTCAGGATGATTTTTTTTCTAGTTCCATCTATTTGATAACAAATTTCATGATGTCATTGTTTTTGTTTTTTACCACTAATACTCCATTGTGTAAATGTCCTGCATTTTCCTTATCCATTCTTTGGTCGAGGAACATCTAGGTTGTTTCCAGGTTCTAACTATTAAGAATAATGATGCTATGAACATGGTTGAACAAGTGACCTTGGGGTATGATTGAGCATCTTTTGTATATATGTTCAATAGCAGTATTGCTGGGTTTTGAGGTAGGTTGGTTCCCAGTTTTCTCAGAAAGCTCCATACTGATTTCCAGAGGGGCTCTATAAGTTTGCACTCCCACCAGCAGTGGAGGAGTGTTCCACTTACTCAACATGCTCTCCAACATTAACTGTCATCAGTGGTTTTGATCTTAGTCATTTTGACAGGTGTAAGATGGTATCTCAGAGTTGTTTTGATTTGCATTTCCCTGATGAATAATGATGTTGATTGATTCCTTGAATGGTTTTTGGCCATTTGAGATTCTTCTGTTGAGAATTCTCTGTTTAGCTATGTACTCCATTTTTTAAATTGAATTATTTGGTATTTTGATGTCTAGTGTCTTTAGTTCTTTATATATTTTGGAGATCAGCCCTCTGTCAGATGTGGGGTTGGTGAAGATCTTTTCCCTTTCTGTAGGCTGCCATTTTGTCTTGTTGCCCATCTCCTTTGTCTTACAGAAATTTCTGTACTCACTATTAAATTGATATCAGGTGCAAAGCCAAAGATAACCAGGCTACAATCCACAACCTCAGAGAACATAGGTAAAAAGGAGAACCCTAATAGGGACACATATGGAGGGCCCCAGGCAAGGAAAATAGTTAAGATCTCCTGGGTAAACTGGGGGAGGAATAGAAGGGAAGGGATGGGGGATGAGATCAGGAAGGACCGAGATGGCCTAGTGGAGAGAAGTTGGAGGAGGAGAGCAATGAAAGAGATATCTTGGTAGAAGGAACCATTATGGGGTTAGGGAGAAACCTGGTGCTGGGAAAATTACCAGGATTCACAAGGATGACACCAGCTGAGATTCCTAGCAATAATGGAGAGGGTGTTTGAATTTTCCTTCCTCTGTAATCAGGTTAGTAACTACCCTATTTGTCATCATAGAGCCTACATCCAGTAACTGATGGAAGCAGATGCAGAGATCCACAACCACACCCTGGGCTGGTTACAGAGAGGGAGGAGGGATCATAGGAGCAAGTGAGGTCAAGATCATGATGGAGAAAACCATAGAGAGAGCTCCCTCGAGCTTCTGGGAGCTCATGGACCCTGGACTGTCAGCTGTGGAACATGCATGGGACCGACCTAGGCCCTCTGAATGTGAGTGACAGTTATGTGGCTTGATTTGTTTGGGGAGCCCTTGGCAGTGGTACCAGGACTTATCCTGGGTGCATGAACTGGCTTTTTGGAACACATTCCCTAGGGTGGGATACCTTGCTCAGCTTTGACACAGGGGTAGGGGCTTACCATCTCTGCGGAGTGGATGGGGGGTGTGATGAGGGAGGTGGGGGTCATGATAAAGGGAGGGAGGTGTTTTGCAGTATTGCAAACCAATACTGGGATTGGTATGCAAAATGAAAAAAATTAAATAAATAATAAAAAACACAAAAATCTTAGCTTGTAAACAGTTCTCCAAATTAATGTTCCCATTTACTTACATTTTGCTACATCATGTCACAAATGTATTACATCTGCTTATATATGAAGTTCAGGAACAAAGGTATAAATTAAAATTGCTAAATTAAATATGATACCAGATATTATCAAAATAGCACAGATTTTATATGTACTAATTACTAATTCATTAATTTCATGTGTTTAATTTTATATACACAAATAATGAGATCCATATATGTTTTGTATAGCTAGAGTTTGCTCCAGTCCTACCCAGGCCCACAGCCATTTAGACCCAAGTAAACACACAGAGACTTATATTATTTATAAACTATATGGCCATGGCAGACTTCTTGCTCTCTAGTTCTTATATCTTAAATTAACCCATTTCTATTATTCTATAAGTTGCCATGTGGCTTGTGGCTTACCGGTACTTTTACATCCTGCTTCGTCTGTGTCTGACTGGCAACTCCTGGCTCCACCTTCCTATTCCCAGAATTCTCCTCTCTGCTTATCCCATCTATACTATACTTCCTGCCTGGCTATTGGCCAATCAGTGTTTTATTCATCAACCAAATCAGAGCAACACATTCACAGCAGTTTTGGACATGATTAAAGTCAATAAAATCATTTTTTACTTAATATTTAATGTTTTATGTGATCAAAAACAAAAGATCACACTGACATGGGCATTTTAATGCACTGTTCTTAAAACATACAGAGGAAGTACATTACCATTACATATTTACACTCAAAGACCAAATCTGTTCAGCTTTGACCTACATTTAAGG
>CABHPH010151956.1:26234-48576 GCA_902168325.1 Peromyscus nudipes | reverse complement strand
AGATAAAGCCAGTAAGAGAAACACAGTTTAGCTCAGATCAGAGCCATCTCTGCCCCTGTCCAACTGACTTGTGAAAACAACCAATCACAGAGCAGGACAGCAGAATCCTGGACCTAGGGCTCAGGACCAGGGAAAGAAACACAGCCTGTGTTTGGGACCTGAGCCAGAGAAGTGAACACTTTATCCCCAAACCCAGAACCCAGGAAATAGGCCCTGACTCTGAGACTAGTACCAAAATAACACTCTTGGCCCCTAGAATCAGAGTCAGTGAAAGAAATGTGCCCTGACCTTAGAGGTAGTGTCAAAAAGGCAAGAAAGGCCAGTGAAAGAAATACAGTTTGGCCCTGAAATCAGGGCCATCTCTGCCCTTTGCTCACAAAACTGGCCAATCCCTGGGCAGAAAATAAACTAACCAATCACAGTTAACTCCGCCCCCTAGACATCCTATATAAACCGCCCTGCCTGGTCAGTTGTGAGCTGTTCTCTCCACCCTGGTACTCTCCTGGACTCCTCCTTCCCAAATAAACCTTTCTCAAAAGAGTATTGGGTGAAGACCTTCATTGACAGCTGAACAGAAGAACTTTGCTGGGACGTCCCATAGTGGACTGAGCAAGGGGGAGCTGAACAGAAGAGCCTTGCTGGGACGTCCCATAGTGGACTGAGTGAGAAAGAGCTGGTAACACTGAGCCAGAGATTGTGGATTTCCTGGAGAGGAGCAGGATTGCTATGTCCTGCGGGGAAACCATCCCCTATCATACCATCATACCAGATATATCCTGACCTTCCCGAAGAGTCAGGATACCCTTCCTTGCTGAAGTAGTTCCAAGCCTGACTCTCCCGAGAAGTCAGAAAACCTTCCTTTCCAAGGTTGGGCTGTTTCTTTGCAGTCTCAGCCATCAGAGCTGTGCTAAACAACTCCAGGTGTCCCGGACACCTTCAGGGCAGAGCTCTTGTCCTAAGTAGCTCTGAGGTGTCTGGAATACCTCGCCCTCTAGGGCTGAACTGTCTCCAGTTCAGCCATCACAGCTGTGCTAAACAGCTTCAGGTGTCCGGGACACCTTCAGGGCAGAGCTCTTGTCCTAAGTAGCTTGAGGTGTCTAGGATACCTCGCCCTCTAGGGCTGAACTGTCTCCTTGCAGTTTCAGCTATCAATTTACTAACATTTTGGTGCCGAAACCCGGGACACCAAACCCAGAGCTTTTGCAGTTTACTTACAGACTGAACCTCTGAAACTGTAAGTGAGCCGCCTGAATTAAATGATTCCTTTCTAAGAGTTGTTGTGGTCATGATGTCTTTTCAGAGCAATAGAAACCCTAACTGAGACAATGGGCCAAGGTTTCATATTTTGATTGATATTTTCATATCATAAAATGGAGTTTTACTCAGTTAAAAAGATTGAATCGTGGCTTTTTTCAGAAAATAGAAATGTTGATCATTATATTAAACAAAGCAAACCAGACTCATTAAGACAAACCTAACATTTTCTTTCACAGGTAGAATCTAGGTTTGTGTGTGTGTGTGTGTGTGTGTGTGTGTGTGTGTGTCTGCATAGCACATGATAAGGACCTAGAAAAGGGGAAGAAAAGAACTTAATTGGGGGATGAGTTACAGAAACAGTAATGCCACACAAACTGTAAAAGCAGAGGGGTGACACTTGAGGAGACAAAGGAGTCCAGCAGGACAGGGGCAGAGCCATGTGGGAAGGAGATGGTGAAGAACCGAGTAGAATGGCTTATATGTATGACAATACCATAGTGAAAACTATTATGTCACATGCTAACTGAAACATTAATTTTAACAAAGGTTATGGGCCAAGCCTAGCCCAGTGTCTCACAGACAAACACATGCACATATACTGGCTTTGCACAATCCAGGACAACATGGCTACATAACAGGAAGCAGATAGTATGATGGAGGTTATCCAGAGATGCTGATTAAATGGTGTAAAGTTTCAGTTATAAGGTGGATAAATTATAAAGACTAATGTTCAACATGGCAACTGAAGATAGTAATATTGTATTGCATCATTTGCTGAGCCTGGCACTTTACATGTCCTTAGTGCATGCATCCATGCATGCATGAATACATGCACTTGCATTGCACACACACACACACACACACACACACACACTGACTATATGAGTAAGGCAATGAAATGTTTAGTTAGCTTGATGGTGGCAATCATCTCAGAATGCACAGCTAAATCAACACGTCATATTAAACATTATTATGAATATGTAGTGAATTTGTCATTGATTGCACTTTAGTAAAGCTGCAGGAAATGTTCTCTTTCAAATGCTCTGGGGATTGCAATGGAGACATCTACAGATAAACCATAATAAAAGTCCATCACCTTGAACTAGGAATTATTTGATTTCTGTATCCTGGAAAAGATGGACTCATAAGGGTTTAGTGGAATAAGATGTGGGTGGAATATTGTCTGTCCCTACAAAACCATGCTAAAGTTTGATTATCACTGTGGAGCCATTTATACTTAGAGCTATCAAGAGGTGAGAAGGTCATGGGACATTGACCTTCTTTGGAGATTAATGAAGTTCTTACAGAACTGGATAAGTTAAGTCGAAATTAGCAATTAGCTTGTTATAAATAAGGCTGACCTCTGATCTTTGTGTACACACACACACACACACACACACACACACACACTCACTCACCACAGCATTCCACTTTCTACCATGGGTTTGAAGTAACATGAGAGCCTCACCAGAAGTCAGCAGATGTCTGCACCTACCCCTTAGCTTGGCAACTTCCAGTAACACTAGCCAAAGAAATGGTTCCAGGGTGGTGCTATTTGCAATGTACATAATAAGTACATTTCATTTAAAATCATAGATTCTCCCAAGAACCTAAACGTTTCTAACTTGAGACAGAGAACAGGGCAAGTTATTAGTGTAGAGTCACCATGCATCTGAAACACTGATATGGAATAATCAAAACTGGGAAACCGCAAAAGCCTTCCTTTGGTCATTGGGGCTTGAAGGAATGAAAGGAAATGTTATCAATAACATTTGGAAGTATCAACCAGTTCTTCCAAAGTTGGCAATATTAAAAGCACAGGGAAGGAGTGGCATTTGGTTTCAGGCAAGGACTGAATGGGAGGATCTCACACACACCCACACAAAAAAATACTGAATTGAACCAGAATGCTCCTGGGCAACTTGGGTCTGCTGTACATCTCCACACAACCTAGATGCACCTGACCAAGATCTCTAGGAGAGGAGGGCTAGAATACACAGCACTTCTGTGTAAGGCATAAATCAGCACAAACAGCATAATAATAATAATAATAATAATAATAATAATAATAATAATAATATCCTCTAGAGTTCAAGGAGCCAGGAACTGTGTAGACATTATATGTTTCCAGAAGAAGCAAGATACGTGCCCCGAGGTCATGCCGGGGGTACATGTGCCTTTCCATGGGTCACCCATTCATACAGCATAGCACAGAAGTATTCAAGTTGCTTCCGACTTTCAGATAATGTTCCCCTGACTCTACTCTCCACTGTGCACCCAGGAGTGGGTAAGCCATTTCATCCCTGTCCAACTTGGGTTCCTGGTATTTGAAAAGAAGACAGTAGTTTGTTTCTGGCAAGAATGTGATGATTAAAGATGTGTGAAATCATTGTTTTTCTCTTCTGTTCAGTAATTTATTTCTGCAGCATTGTGCTCAATAAAATTTGCAACAACAAACATTTTGCTCAGAATCTTGGCCCATCTTCTAGGGACTGGGTGTACCTTTAGGCTCCTGCAGGCCTTCCTGGGTCGAACACCTCTGACAATGGAATCTAATTGGGCCTGTCACATCTGTAGCCAGAGGGTGACTTTACATGTGATCTGGGCCAGGGCAGCCCTTTGATGCTCCACATGAAAATATAATGATTCGAATAAATATTTTCTATCACAATATCAGCAGACTGTGAGATGTCATTTGCATACCCCTGATGATCTCATTATACATTATTTTATCTCCCTTTTCAGTCTGTCCCCGGTTAATTGGGTCCTATGGTATTAAGCTGTCTGAAAAGGCATCTTTTGCTTCTGAGTTTCAGAGTTTGACTTACAAGTGAGTTGGTGCTGATAAAGTGATGTTATGTGCAGATAGCAAGCATGGAAGCTTCCTAGAGACCTTATCTCTTTCCTTGGTATCTTTTAAGTCAACTCTGAAGTTTTATCTGGATCTGCAGGACAATACTTAAGAACACAGTATGTCTAATGTCACCTCTTATCCTCATTAACTTAATTCAGTTCAACTTCTCCATCAAAATGCTCTTGTCCCAGTGAACATTTGGCCTCCTCGCCTTCTCATTTCCAGCTGTCAGCTTGACAAACAGCCACTGCCTATCTGCCTTCCCATCTTCCAGCATCAGCATAATTAGCCCACATGCTTCCTGTGTGCAGAAGACTCTTCACCACCTCCCACAAAAGGTACAGAATTCACAGAAAAGTCAAGGAGCCAAGCCCAGCAGACGGCTAGTGGGAGCTCCATCAAAGCTAGACAGGCATGGAATGTGTGCTAAGATGCCCTTACTGAATGTATGCCCATGGGCACAAAGGAGCTAAGCCATGTGGAAGCTAAGGCAAAAATCCAGAAGGGAGAAGAAGGGGGAATGTCATCTCCTGTGTGTCTCTCTGGCATGGCTTTGTTCAACTAATGAAAAGTATGCCAATTATCTACCTCTCCATTTTCTTTTGGTTTGGAATTAGATGCAAAGTAACGGGTTTCCACAGGTATGTCCTCTAGCCCATTCTTTCCCTCCATCACCCTGCCTACTGCACTTGTCTCTGTTTATGCTTTTTCACCCCAGTCTTTACCCTTCAACTTTCTTTTGTGTTCTTTTATCCTCCACCCACTACCAAAAGTTCTCCCTTTTTTTAAAGTTCAAGAAATCCTTTGTCAGAAACATTCTGAAATCCCCCCTTTGAAGTTCTTCTCTTCCTCTTCTTTACCAGACTCACTAGAACCTGTCTCTCTATTCCCAACTTACCTTGCAACTTATTTCTCATCCCCACTCCCTCAGCTTTTGGAGTATGTCCTTTTTGTGTACTTGGGCACACAGCTCCTTCCAAGCATGTGCCACAAAGAGTTGCAGCTTGCATGTCTCCTCTGCCTGAGTTCAGATCCCTTCAATCACCCATCTCTCCATCTTTGATGGAAGGCTTTGGTGAAAAAAGATTTACTACAGCAGTGACCAGCCCCATAGTGATCCCATTGTCTGCTGATTGGTGAGAAAGAGCTGAGCAAGGATGCCCACGTGGGGATAAGGGACACCTTGAACCTTAAGGCCACTCTGCCATTTAGGGTTCTCAGTTCTCAGTAAGGTAGACACCATTCCTCATAGGCCATGCATTGTAAAATAAATCTTGTTGACTGAATGAACAAACACTTAGATATTGAAGCATGAAATGAATCAATGATTTTTGCTGAATTTATTGTTTTATCCTTAAGTCTTTCAAAAGAAGTAAAGGCTATGTTCCAACTAAGATACCAATTCAAAACAGTGTCATGGATCAATAAATACCAATGAATGTAAATCCCTCAATGTAGCATAGGATTTAAAAGGGAAACAACTATATTCTTGGGTAAGGTAATTTCCATACAATACCAAGCATAGGCACCAAGATACCTGCCTCATATCTGATGTTAATCTTGACTGTCAACTTGACTGAATCTAGCATCAACTAGGAGATACATTGCACACAATAAGGGCACACTTGTGTCGGGGCACTCTTGATCAGATTATTTAAAGTAGGACAACCCACTCTAAATGTGTGGGACACCTTCTTATGACAACCAGATAAAAGGAGGCCCCAGTGAAAAGCTGTAGGTTTTTTCCTCATTGTCTTTATGTACCCTGGCAAGTTCATTTACTCTGTTGCTGCTTCTGGTGCTGTCATGGCCGTCACTGTCACATTCCTTCGCTGATATCAGAACCCAGTTTCGTCAGGCTTTCAGCATGGAGTGACGACCAGTGGCTCTTCAGGAATCCTGCAGGCCTTCAACACCATGTTAGGATTGCTGAGGCATTGAGCCTCCTGTGACAAGCAGTTGCCAGGTTCTCAACCTCTCCAGCATGAAGTCAGCTGTTGTTTGGTTACCCAGGCCATATGCTTCTTTAAGCCAACCTAATAAAGCCCCTTTTAATACATACTTATTGTACTTGTTTTGTTCTTCTAAAGAATGCTGGCTAATACATCATACCATAGAGAAGACCATTGTGGTGTGAGAGTTTCTCTTTACAGTTAAGTGTTTGACCCCTGCTCCTTCCACCTGTCCCATAACGTTGAAGTCAATATTTGGAATTTATATTTACCACTGACAACACTTCCCAACATTTTGTGCATGCAGGAAGTGGACAGCTCAGCTCATGTCCCAAAGAAAAACAACAGTCAGGGAAACATGACGAGCTTGAGTCTCACTCCATCACTTTCTGGTAGATTTGCAGTAATAAGTACCCCTAACACAGTGGTGGGTGCACTTCATTCCATTTATTAGACGAGGCCTCTACTCTCCACACAGCAATTAAGAAGAATATCACAACAAACAAGCACTTTTGGAGGGACAAAACTGCCTCCATTTGAATAATTTTTCTTTTTTAAAGTAAGCATTCACTAATCAGCTCTAGGGAAAAAATATCAAAATGCAACTCTTTTCTGAAGCTTGTTTGCTGAAAGAGAACACAGGAGTCTAATTGCCTGATGAACTGGATGTCCTCTGCAACAATGGCTAGAGAGCTCTTGTGCATTTCTGAAGCCATTTCTCCCCCAGATTTTTCTTTGTTGACAACCTTGAGAATCTATAAAAGCCAGCTATTGGCTTTGCAATCATTTTCCAATCTTTTATGAGAGTGCAGTAAATATGTTCATTGTAAACAGAGTCTTTCCATGTGTTCATTCATCTGGCAAATACTTTTCAGTTTGTCTATGTTCTAGCCGCATTCATGGCTGGGCACTTAAGATGTTACGATGAGCTAAAAAAATAAAAATCTGCATTTTGGTCCATAATCAAGTTTATAGTGGGGCTGGGGTGCATGACGAGAGGATGCATATTTAAAAATGAAAGTAATGAGTTGTCATCTTAATATGCTACAGAGGTCAAGATTGTGGCACAACTAGGGGCTTGGCTAATTGTCTAGCCTGGGAGTTCTTCTCTGAGATGAGCTGAAGGAGAAATAATTGCGACAGACAACTCATTGAGGTAAGAGTATTACCATTTTGGCTGGCAGAACCTATGACTGCCCCTGGGGGAAAGAGAGTTTTATCCTATTTATTCATCCATATATTCATGCAGCTAACATTTTGAGCACCAAATACTTTCCTTAATCACATCTGTCCCAGACACGGGTGGCACAAACAGGGAACCAGAGTTAGACTCCAGCAGAGAAACATAGCAGTCCAGGGTAGAGAGCAAGGAATATAGGGATTTTCTAGTCTTAGGAATATCATCCAAGGCAGGGTACAATGCAAGAGGCTCTCAAAGATTGGAATCTTTCAGTAAGTGTATCCAGTGCTGGTCCTAGACCCAGGGATATGACACTGATCAGTTCCCACTTGCTAGAAATCCAGTCCTGGTGACTGATACCTTGCTTTACAGACTGGCTATGAGGGTGTCCAGAGCTAACTCTGAGATGATCTTGTTAATAAATTCTCAGCAGGATATAAGAACAATGTTCTAAAGCATAGGATGAGTCTGTCCTGATGTGGATGGCTTGCCTTACATGTCAAGAAACCCTGAGGAGCTGAAAAAATGGATGTTGTAGAATATTATATTAAGGTGTGTTACTTTTGTTTATGTTGCATTTGTTTAACTCTGTGATGCTATGTTACTGAGCCTGTCTAAAACACCTGATGAGCTAATAGAGCTGAATGGCTAATGGTGAGGCAAGGGAAAGGATAGGCAGAGCTGGGAGGCAGAGAGAATATATAGAAGGAGAAATCTGGGAGGAAAAAAAAGCAGCCAAAGAAGGAAGAGGAACCCAGGGACCAGCCATGAAGTAAGAGTAAGACTTATAGAAGTAAAAGAATGGGAAAAGCCCAGAGGCAAAAGGTAGATGGTATAATTTAACAAAAACTGGCAAGAAACAAGCCAAGCTAAGGCTGAGTATTTATAACCAAGAATAAGCCTCAGTGTGTGATTTATCTGGGATCTGGATGGTGGGCCCCCAAAGAGAAAAAGAGTAAAACCAAACAACAACAAATAGGTCTGTGTTACAGGAACAAGATGAGTCTGTCAACTTCATTTATTTTATATTCATTCATTTACTCTGTGTGTGTGTGTGTGTGTGTGTGTGTGTGTGTGTGTGTGTGTGTGCGCGCCAAAGCAAGTATGTGGCTGTCAGAGGAAAATTTATGGGAATCTTTTCTCTCCTTTAACTATATGAATGCTGGTGATCAAACTTGGGTCCTCAGACTTAACACGAACTGCTTTTACCCACTTAGTCATCTTGCCAGCCCTATTGCTAGCTTTTAGCTCATCCCTGGAGTATATTTCAGGCATTAAATCTTGTAATAACATGCCATCACCTGTGCACCAACCCATGCTTATAGTCATTCCTCCTATCCATGAAATATGGACAAGAATTACAGTAGCAATCTTAATCCATTTCTCTGTAAGCACTCAGAACAAAATGAAACTAAGCTTGGATATATGTCAGAGATTCCTGCTGATCATCTCTGCAAGCCAAGCTCTGTACTCTCCCCTCCCTCCAATACCTTGTCCTGCAGGCTTTCCTTCAGGGTGCATGCTCTCACACTTCAATGAGCTCTAGCACTGTGCCTGTCTCTGAAGAATACACAGCCAAAGGAGGGGTGGATGTGTAGTTAAATTAGATGACAAAATTAGGTACCACAAAAAGTTCACTCTGAACTAACTAGTTAGTGCACATCATACTAACTTGCTCAGTTTTCATAGTAGTACAACAAGGTATAGTTGATTGATTTTACTCTCTACTCCTTGGGGGGCCTGCCACTCAGCTCCTAAATAAATCACACTGAGGCATATTTTCACTTATGAGTGCCCAGCCTTAGCTTGGCTTGTTTCTAGACAGCTTTTCTTAAATTATCCCATCTACCTTTTGTCTCTGGCTTTTATCTTTATCTATTCTTTATACCTTTCTTTACTTCTTACTCTGTGGCTTGCTGTGTAGCTTGGGTGGCTGGCCCCTGATGTCCTCCTCTCCTTTTCTTGTTCCTCAATCTCCTTTCCCAGATTCCCCCTGCCTTGCTATTGGCCATTCAGCTCTTTATTAGACTAATCATGTGTTTTATTTTATTTTTTTATTTTTTTTTTTTTTGGTTTTTCGAGACAGGGTTTCTCTGTATAGCTTTGCGCCTTTTCTGGAGCTCACTTGGTAGCCCAGGCTGGCCTCGAACTCACACAGATCCGCCTGGCTCTGCCTCCCGAGTGCTGGGATTAAAGGCGTGCGCCACCAATGCCCGGCTAATCATGTGTTTTAGACAGACACAATAACACAGCTTCACAGAGTTAAATAAATGCAGCTTCAAGAATGCAGCACATCTTTGCATCATTAAACAAATATCCCACAGCATAAATGAATCCTAAATTAATACTCCACAACAACAAGGTATGGGTTATTGCCATCCTCATTTTTGTCTATGGAGACATTTGCAGAGAAGATTGATGTATGAAAAAGTGACAGAATGGAGGTGGCACCTTTTCCAGACTGGAGATCCAGATGAGGAGAAATCAGGAGGCAACATGCATGAATGACTGTATGGCAACCAGCATCATCTGCTGACAGTAGACTCCAGCTTCACCATATGGGACTACTAAAGCATTTCAACCTCTCATAGAAGCCTAGCCCTATTGTATAAGCCAAGGCAATAATCCCCTTTCCTAATATATGCATGTACTCTGTATAGAGATCCCTGAGAGATATACTCAACCCAACTCACACCCTCAGTTTGCCTCTTAGCTCTGAAAGCATAGCCTAGCTTTGTCCTCATACATGCTGCTGGTTCTAACTGAATCCCTTCCAGCTTTCTGCCAATGTCTGGCACCAGTCTCTTTGCTGATCTTACCTTCTCTTGAAGACTGGAAACAATATATAAGCACCACCATGACTACTGGGCCCCCTTAGGGTTCTATAAGACCCCCTGGGCATCCTTGTCCTGTAAGGATAAAGTGTTGTAAGTCAGGATATTTATTTTGTATGTGCTTGAAGATAGATGCATGAAATATTCCTTGGAGGATACCCAGGAGGGAATAGGCAGTTGAGAATGCCTCAGGAAGGAACAGCCTGTACCCAGAAGCAAGTATGAAAGGGATGAAAGTTAATTATGCATTTATCCTGGGCCAGGATTTTACAGAGGCTGGGCTGATGATTTTTATACACACACTTATGTAGATTAGGGAACCAGACTGTAGGGCTGATGATGCCTAAGCTCCATGCCCAATATGTGGATTGACACAGATCAAGTTCCCTAAAAGTTAGTTCCAATATCTGTAATGCAAGACATGGAAGGGTGGACTGTGCCAAAATGGCAAGGACTCAATTGTCACAGGTATTTAATAGATTCTAATTAATACCCAGAACCTCATTAACTGGGGGTGAGCAAGTGAGAAGCTGATGCCTAAGAGGGAGTTTTGCAGATCAGTGATATCCTCTTAGAAAACACAGTCTAATCTCTTTTCCGTTAGAGCAGAGTCCCAACTCCAGATAAATCTGAAGGTTTAGGCTCTAAGAAAGAGTTACTAGAGAGACATGAGAGCCTGCCCAAGGTGAGGAGCAGAAGATTCTAGCCTCTCTCTTCCCTTCCCACCGCAGCACACTCAGGATGTGAGAATCCTTCTCTCCAGATATTTATACAGTAGGACAGGTCCCTGTCTATCTACTGAAATGTCTGTGCCCCACTTCCAGAACACATCAGGTTATCTTCAAAAAGTTGCTATTTGGGATGAGAGATAGGTGCTTCTCTCTGAGAGAAGGCATCAGTAGCAAGACTGGTATTTACATCAATGTCCTGCTTCTTGTGCTTTGAGACCACTTGTTCTTATAGGATATGTAGGACATGCCCAGGAAAAGGTCCTGCCCTCCATTTCGTAAAGACTAAGAGTGTTAGAAATTCCCTGAATCATAACAGAATCCATATACCCGGCTCTCTGGTTTATGTTTTGAAAACTAAATTATGTCAGTCAGGCAGGTATTGCTATGTCCATTTCATAAGAGGCAGCTAAAGACCAGAGAATTCAGGAAAAATGCAAGAATTTAACTATGCATGGGAATCAATGTGATTAAGTCAATTCTCATGTTTTCTCTTTTCTCATTGGAAATGGTGCCTGGGGAACAGGGGAGGTGGCTTAGTTAGAACCAGGGCAGAGCAAGACCCAGCCACCTCTGAATACTAAGGCCCGAGACATCTAAAATCTTGTTAGTACACAGACAGCTAAAATCTTGCATGTCTGTTTGAGAAGATGTCATCCCAGGGCCTGCAATGGATCTGTATTCTCTGAGCTCTCTGTTACAACAAGGCCCCTCTCACATCCATGAGCAGATCTCACTTCCACACACAGAGTTCTGGAAGTTCTTGATCTCTGCAGCTTACTCAGTAGAACTTACAAATTGGTGGAGGTCCTGAAATGCCTTACTCTCATGGAAAAATACTTGATTGTGTAAACTTCTTAGATTCCATTTTGGATCAGGGTTTTTTTTTAAAAAAAAACTATTTCATTTTAATTTTTGATTCACATATTGTCCATATTAACAGTGTGATACTTCAACACATTCAGAACATGTGCTGATAACTGATACTTTTGTTTGCTTTCTGTTTCATTTATTCTCCCTGGTCCCCTGGAAGGAGGCATTTTGCTGTTTTATACAGGAAGAGACTAGTGTTTGGGGGAATTTGTATCCTTGTTGTATAGGAGACATCAGAGCAATCATTTCTAATTTTCCTGCCCCTAAAGCCAGCATCCTCTCCAGCCCACATCACCAGCCATCAGATGTACTCAAAAGTGTGTGCCTAACCATGTTTGTTCATTGTTTGTGGATCTTTCAATCCCAAAAACTCATCTAGAAATTACATGGCAGGAATGGGACATTTCTGCCTGTACTTCTCTTCTTTCATTCTAGAAGTTACAAGCAGCACTTTTATATCTGAGGGCTTCGATATAAACTTGAGGACCCACAAATGGAACAAATACATAGAACAATGGAAATGGAAACAACCACGGGGTCTCCATCAATACAGAGCTGGTAAAGGCCTGGTGACTGTCACCAGGGTAGCTGACTTGTGATTTAGTAGATAGGAGTTAAGTAAGCAGGGGTCAGAACTTAATGTGGACCGGAAGAAAATACAAAGGCTTAGCCATAACCGGGGAAAGACATCAGGAATCATCCAAGAAACCTGGCATAAGAAAGCTGATAATAATGTTAACAATAATTGACCAAGGAAGGTCATTGTCCAGCGGAAGATTCTAGAACCTCTCCACTGAGTGATAATAGCGTTGGCTGAGATCATCCCAGAAATGCATCAGTTGCGGGCTAGGGCTCAAGCTTTGTTGCCTGTGGTTCTGCCAAGCTCCAGGAGCCATTGGCATAAGTTACAAAGTGGGGTGAGGTATGGTGAGGTGAGGTTTTATTTCAGGGAACTGCTCACATGGAATACAGAACAGACTGGGTTGCATAGACTCTGATTCCACACCAATGACTTAACTGGTTTTGGTGGGAATGCAGCAGGGTCATGAGAGTCAAGCACAGAGAGAGAAATGAGTGCCATAGAGAAAAGGCCTCTAACCAGGCTCCTTCCCACCTTAAGTCCTAAACGCAAGGCTCTCTAGGTGATGGCCATTGTGCTCTCTATCCTGTCTTGCAGTTCTCCAAACTGACTTCTGATAAAGATCCATCATCCCTCCTCTAAAGATGAGCCCAATCCTGAGGCTGAACACAGCCAAGTAACTTTTCCAAGGTTACACAGGTGGAGAAGATAAAAGTTAAATTCCCATCTGTCTGGCTCCAAATGCTGTTACTTTCCCTGGTGGAGAGATGTCATTAATTAACGCCACATTACTGTATTGCCTTCCAAGCAAGCTGCCACCATTCTTAGTTTAGTGTCCCAAGGAAGTTCTTCAACCTGGCG
The DNA here is from genome assembly GCA_902168325.1 of Peromyscus nudipes. Taxonomy (NCBI): domain Eukaryota; kingdom Metazoa; phylum Chordata; class Mammalia; order Rodentia; family Cricetidae; genus Peromyscus; species Peromyscus nudipes. The sequence continues at coordinate 35,457 of CABHPH010151956.1, read as the reverse complement.
GTTGAAAATCCTGGCCTCAGGCTTTCTGCAAACAAATGAATACATTAAAATGTAGGTCCTTCCCCACTTCGCTGAATTCAGTTCCCCTGCCTCTGTCTTTCTTCTGTGAAACTCGGTCTCCCATGTCTGCCCTTGAAAGTGTGATACAAGTGCTGGGCCATCACTAAAGTCTGGGAGAACTGTGAAGCTGGACTGAAATCACAGGGCCAGACAAAAGTTGTCACTAGCAAATTCTACCATCAGTTGCCTTTGAATAGCAGCAAGTGACAGGCCACAGGCCAGATTCCAGGATATAACATGAATGAGCCTCAGGCACTGCTCCAAAGACCTTGCAATCTAGATGGAGAAATGCACACATAAACCATCCTGGACCAAGCCTATGACCAAATGTTTTATGGGGTGCTCCAGGGAGACAGAGGAAGTTCATGCCATTTACAGAAGCATAGACAGAGGGATGCCTGAGCCCAGACTTGGAAGTTGAGGAGGGCTGTATCAGTGGATGAAGAAGGATGAGATGCATGGGAGTGGGGGTGAAGTCATGGAACTTCACTGCTAAACTGAGCATCCAGGAGACAAGAAGGATGAGACAGACGGCTTCCGTGAAACCAGGGTGAGCAGATATGTGCAGGAGAACTTGAGCTTGGCTGTGTTCTGTATAGGAAGAAGAGGAAAGCAATTTGTGGAAACAGATAAAGTTTCTAGTTGAATCTATAAAATAATCACTTGCTAATCTTTTCCAGGCTGATTTTATCTTATTTGAATTAAGCAACTAATCAGCCCATTTATATATTTGTTCCTATAGCTCCACATTTTATTCTATATGAGGACAAGTGCATGTATCTTGCTTTCTGCTCACCCTTGCTTTCTTAGCATATTTAGCAGAGAGCCTGGTTGATAATAAGGAGCCAAGTAAAGGCTGCAAGACTTGCAAGGAAGGCTAGCTCTCACTAAGCACAGGATAGATGCCATTTTGAGGCTGGAGAAACAGCTCAGTGGCTAGAGCACTTGTCCCATGCCCCTAAGGCAAAACGAATCAGTGTATGTGAGTTTTATGCTGGGTACCCTGCCTCATCCAGTGATGACAGCAACATGCACTGCTGAGTTCATGTGTCAGACCCTAAACAAGTGCAATGAAAGAGAGGAGAACACAGCAAAGAGCCAGGGCAAGAAGCAGAGCACTGATGTGTGGTAGAGGATCACTGTTAAGAAAGGGAGATGTAATGCTGAAGGAGAGGCAATGGGCTGGGTAACTATGGAGGCAGCAGGTAAGCCAGAGTTGAAGAGTGAATATCAGTTCTATGCAAGATCAGCAATTGGCAATCTGGGTTTGCCTTGTTTGGTTATATATCTTGCTTCTGTAATCCCATCTGTCATTTCTTTTGCACCATCAATTATTTTTAATATCTAAAGATGGCTAAAATCCAACAAACTTCTAAACACATCTGTGCTATGGTATCAATGTGATTTCCCACCTAAATGTGAGTTTCTGGAAGCTTGATTCCCTGTGGAGGGACTGCTTGGATGGACTTGAGGGACAGATGACCTGTCCTGGGTCTCCATCCTTGGAATGGTGGCTTAGACATCCAGTGACAAAATTTGTTCTCAAGACAGTGACTTTTTGTAAAGCAAGCCTCCTATCAACTGCTGGGTCATTTCCTACAGTCAAAGCTTCCTTTCCACTGCTCTGTCATGTCAAAATAAGCCAGGGAGCCATTTCAGTATGAAGGAAACATCTTGTTTGGACTCTCCAGCTACAAGCTTCATGATTAAGCTTCTACTTTTTATATTTCACACAGCATTGCATATTCTGCTATATCACTACGGAACATGCTTAATTCTGCATGCCAGAGTGTTAGGATATGACACACACTATAATTATTTCCTTAAATTTGTTGAGTCTAACTTAAGTGTGCCTTCTCCATCACAATCTTGTTCTCCAGTCATACCTTGGAGATTGCATTTTTCCTGCTTATTTCAACATTTTTTGTGATTAGTATGTGGGCTACAAAGGGATATGTGCTGCGTATATTCTCTCTCTCTCTCTCTCTCTCTCTCTCTCTATCTATCTATCTATCTATCTCTATCTCTCTCTCCCTCTCATGCAAGTGTGTGTGTGTGTGTGTGTGTGTGTGTGTGTGTGTGTGTGTGTGTGTGTGTTCTCAGGTCATCCAAGTTTACACAGTCTTATAATAAAAAAAATACTTGATGTTTTAAGATAGAAATCCCATTCTGGGGGAAAGTTGATGCTATTCATAGCTAGCAGAGCAGGCACAGAACATTCCGTGTGCTTGCTGAACAGGTTGGTCTGTGGATGACTGATAACAGATCACACTGGATCAATGTCCACCACAGCTATCATGCTGTGCCTCCTCAAACCTGAAGGAGGTGAGGGAGGCTGCCATGGTTGTGTTCTGCTAACAGAGGCCATCAGCTCACCAAAGATTCAGCTGAAAGATAGAAGAAGGCATCCGTGATGCTATTTGATTCTGGCTCTAGACAGATCTGAAGCTTTATCTAGCCCACTGGGGTCTTCAATTGCACTGAGGCAATACATTCCCTTTTCACTCAGAACAGTAAATGTCCTGCCTTGTGCTGTTTATAATTTTGAAGGACCATTACTCTATATAACAGAACAGTATTTAGTCAGCAGGAAGCCTCGCAGGCATGGTTATAGTCCTTTGTACTGATGGGGTTAGATGTCCTCATTGAGGAATGAAGGCCTTGAACGCACAGGATGTTCCAATTACCATGCACCCTGTCATGTTTCTAACATCACCACCTAGTTTGTGAGCTTTTGGCATTGCCTAATATTTCTTGTTCTGGTTTAAAATGTAATTTATTGTTTGTATCTTTTGTGCTTTCTCTTGAAAAATGCCCTCTGAATTAGAAAATTAATACATAAGCCTCAACTCCCCCATGAAAAAACTTACCTCTTCATGTATTCCAATTAAACTAAAGAGTACATATTACTCCCCCATCTAATCTGCTGACATCAACTACTCATGCTAAGATGTATCATAAAAATAACTTTGGTCTAAGAAAGGTCTGGTTATAGGTCCAGACATCATGGCTAATAGGATGAGGTCTTGAGCCTGTTACTTAATTTCTCTAAAGCTCAGTTTCCCTGTTTGATAGTGAGTCCAGCAGTAGCACTTTTAGATTATTCATCATCCCTTAAACCAAATACTCTGCCTGTGGAGTCTACTGAAGGCAGCATCTGAGTCTCACACAGCCCATCATGACAGACCGAACTGGGGTGGGGACAAGTACCTCATCCAAAACCAATCCTTATATGCTTCTAGTGACTATGAAAAGGCTGGTTCAGAAAAGTGGATGTGAGGAAATTCTCAGAAATTAACTTGAAAGAACAAAAAAGATTAAAATAAGATAATAAATAATGCAATCAGAAAGTAGCCTTTCTAGAGAAAGAAATGAAGAAAGACAAATGATTCACCTTATGTCTTTGGTTCCCTTGAAAGCAGAGCTTATTTGATAAGGGGTTTGTGTTTGTAATAACTTTGAAAGGTGGTTAAAGGAAGTCTAAGGCAGGAAGAGGAATGTTGAAATTGGAAGGAAATTGTGTGTGTGTGTGTGTGTGTGAGAGAGAGAGAGAGAGAGAGAGAGAGAGGGAGAGAGAGAGAAACAGAGACAGAGACAGAGAGAGACAGAGAGAGACAGAGACAGAGAGAGACAGAGAGAAAAAGAGAGAGAAATTAATAAAATGTTGAGTGAATAATAGTGTATGATATACTCATCAACTCTGATTTAAACATTCCCTTTGTGTCACTCTTAAACTCATACTCTTAACACTAAACTACATTTTAACTGCTTTAAATAGACCTGAAACAGTCGGCCTTTATGACACAGACATTTAAAAAAAAATATGGGAGGACAGAAGTGATGAGCCAGCAAGGGGCAGGAAAAGAGCAAGGGAAAAGGGGTACCCACTGCTCCCCTGACCCAGGCTTCCAGAATGTTCCAGGAAGCAATACCCAGAAGATCCAAGAAATAGACAATTGGTCAAGAGAAACCATCAAAGTTTATACAGAATAGTTATGGAAGAAGCAATACCAGAGCTCTCAAAGAATGAAGCAAGGTGGGAAGACTCCAACAGGAGCATAAGAGAATCACTCAGAATTGAGGAAGACAAACCCACAGATCCTGAATGTTCTTTGTCACATGTACAAGCTAAAGGAAAGTCAGTCTCTATGGGGATGGTGTTTGCTAGAGGCTGGCAAAGATGGAGGAGAACCAGGGTAGAGGGAGGCAGGGTAGCAGGTATACAAACAGATGGAAGACCATGTGTGCGCCACAGCACAGTAATAAGGGACCATAGTTCATAATAACACAGTGTATATTATATAAAAAACTGGAAGACAGGAGCTTGGAGACTACAGACATGAAGAAATAATGAAGAAAAAATGCAGACTATTCTGATTTGTTCTGTTGATATCATCATATCATGTATATGTATGAAAAAAAATCACACTGAGCTTTGTGTAAGTCACAGCATAGTTCCCAGAAGAGAGGTGGACAGAGCAGTCTCTACAGGGTGACATAGACACTATTTAGATATCCAAATGATCCCTTAACATAAACACCTTAAAAGGGGAATGAGAGGGGAAATGTTTAGAACACAGTTTTGATCACTGGCTCCATTGCGAAGACAGTAAAGGGTATAAAGCACAAGTGAATATAAAAAACATAAAGGAAGAGGCCATCAAAGTCAGCTGTTCAAAAGGGGGACCCAGGGAGCCTAGCACTGAGCCCAAGACCCAAGGGATTCCATTGAAGCCAGTGGTGGAGATATATCTTAGGTGACACACATTAAAACTTCAAACTCTCCTTATGACCTGACTGAAAATGATTTGGTATGATACTGTCTGAAGCTTTCAATGGCTGGCACTCTGAAATCCTGAAACGGTAAAGCTAATGTTTTTTCATCCAATTTTAACTCAAGCTCCCCAAAGTGAACAAGTGTAAACCGGGTTTTAACTGGAAGAGTCATCATCTCTAAATTAAATAATTAATAGTTAAACATGGGTTGAGCATCTTCAATTTCCAAACCTCAAATCTGAACTTCTTCAGCATCTAGATTTTAATACCAATATAACGTCATATTGATGGTTTGAAGTAAATGAACTTTGTAGTATTTGTTCCTTAAGAATTTTTGGCAAATGGAATCTTAATTTTAATACTTTGATATGTACTCATTATTTCATGTGAGAGGAAAGATTAATTAAAATGCATAGAAAATATGATATCCACTATAAACAGAAATGGGCAAATTAGGCTACACTGAGCACTGAACAAAAATATTACAAAGATTACAAATTTCAGTAAAGTGATTGGTAAGTTTACATATCCACTACATGGGCTAGTTAGGATATGCATCATACTTGTTGGGATGAGAATTATTATAAAATCTAATCTCATTTCAGCTTCTGTTTTACTGATTAAATTTGTGTATGTATTTATAGACTCCAAAAGGAGGCAGGGCTGTTGCTAACCTTACATAATTCAAATGTGCTCTTTTAATGTCTGTGCCAAATGTCAATCCATGTCTCTATTTGATCATTCACTAAGTTCTAATTAATCTGTATGTTTTAGTTAATTGCTTTGTAACACAGAATTAATGACTTTCACAACCCTGTACCATAGGAACTTCATGTGATTCCCCAGAGGTTCTGCTTTCCGACCGTTCACTTGTTCCCATGTGCAAACCAGGGAAGTGCAGAGCCCTGAACTCTAGTTCAGTCATCACTAGTATGTCTTTGGCTTTACGTTTGCACATTCTTCATCTCAAGAAGCACTTCCTATCTCAGAGGATAAAAGATCTTCTATGATGTCTTCTAAAACTTTTATTGTTCTGTCGTTCACATGGCTGTCTTTAATCCCTGTAGAATTGATTTTTATGGACAGAGTTATGTAGAGGTTTCATTTCTTTTCTGCCCCAGTTGATAACCCAGAGTTCTGGGACCATTTTTAAAATTTAAAGCACCAATTTCACCACAATCATCATTCCTGGGTTGTTTGTGAGCCCTTCAGTCTGACCACTGTCAATCTGTCCCCAGCTAACATGATTAGCCATCATTCTAACTTCATGATATTTCATAGGATCCATAAAGGTCAGGCCACCTGGTCCACTTCTCTTCATCATGTCTATTATTGACCTTAGCACTTCCAATTATCTTTCCAGTTTCAGCTTATCAAGATCTATGGAATGTTCTGTTGGCGTTCTCATTGGAATTGCATCAGACCTACAGCTCAATTTGAAAAGAAGTTTGATATATTTACTGTACCAAACCCCTCTATCCATCCTGCAAGGTCTTTATTATCTTTCAAAGGATGTTCTAACTTTTAGCATTTTATATCTGCATAAAGTATGTCACCAGACTGCTTACCAGATGCATTATGTGGCCCTGTCTCTCTCCCATTGTTTGGTCTTCTGTTCTGACTAGGACCACTGGGGCAAAACTCAAAGGTGATTGGTCATCATGCATTAGGTCTTATATGCAACAGCTTCCAAATGCCAGTTATAGTCCACATCTCCAGCAGCACTGTGAATATATAGAAGTTAACATTTCCTATTTATTATATAGCTTTCCTTTAATTTTTAAAATTTATATTATTTTGCATGTATGTGTATATATATGATCATGTATGTGTGTGTGTGTGTGTGTGTGTGTGCATGCACATGTGTACACACATGCTTATACCAGTATACATGTTGAAGTCAGAGGACAACTTTGTGTAATCAGTTCTCTCCTTCCACCTTTAAGGGAGCTCAAGGAATCAAACTCAGGTCACCAGACTTTTGAAGCAGGTACCTTTACTTGCTCAACCATCTGGCCAGCTCCTTGTAATATAATTTTCTGTATGCTTTCCTTGTGAATGATATGTCTTAATTAAAAATAAAAATTCAAACAAAACTTGAATAAAAAGCAATGTAAATCAATGATTTGGCAAAAAGAGATACTTTCAAGTTTCTAATTATGAAAGGGAGAACAGGAATTGTGAGAAAACCAACACATGACCTATTCAAGACATACTAGCTTCGGGTAGAAAGACACAGACAGCCAAAGGGCTTTTGAAATGAGGCAGGGGGCAAGTCTTTCTTTGTACTGCGGGGAACAGGAGTAAAGTTTTTGGCTTTTCTAATGGTTGGCAGATCTGTATTATTCCCTACCTACTTCAACCCTCTCGCACACACACATGCATGGAACACCACCACGCTGAGTAAAGGGCATAATTTTGAAGATAATGAGAAGTTGGCACTAGCTCTTGGCCTCATTCCTGAGGCCCAGTGGCCAGATCAGAAGCATCTGCTATATAAGTTTATGATGCATCTGGACACACAAAATGATTTATCCCAGAAATGAGCAAGAAGGGAGTTTTAGAGTCATGTGCATTGTTATGGAGGGAAGGAAGCTTGGAGACTATGACTTGATCCTGAATAACTCTCCAGTACTACTTCCCACCCCATGTTCTCCCTGGCTTGCCATAGCCTCACTGAAACTTTCCAAAGCCACTGGGATTTTGCAAATTCAGCCTTCAGTGAGCCCTTTGTTTTACCTAAGTGCCCTGTGCTGCATCTCTGAACTCTTGTTGCATTTTGATTGTTCAACTTAATTATTACCATTTATTTGTAATAATTGTTACCACCTGTCTCCCTGCCCTAAAGAAAGATCCATGAATTGAAGTGCATATCTTTTGCATCTTGTTTGTACCTCCATGGTCGAACCTAATCCTGTTTATATGATCAATGGTGCTCTTTCTTCCAGGCTCTGAGATCCACTGATCACTTATGATAGTACTTTATCTGCAATTGTGTATGCCAATGCTTATTGAGTTTTGATATATATCAGGAAATGTGACAAGCCTCCATTGAAAATTATCACACAAGATATACTGAGAATTTTCTTTCTAGATGTGAGTTGCAAGTGGCATGTTCAAACCTTCTTTACTAGTTACAAGCCAACCCCCAAGGCTCCTGTAACTGTCCACTGTCCCCTGACACCCTTATAAGCAAAATCATCATATATAGCTTGATCTATGTGCAATCTGGCCAGCACCCTCCAGATCCAGGTGAAAGTGAGTTGCCAAACAATTTCAGCCCTGTGTTTTGGGAGTAGCAAGCCTCCCCCAACCCATATGATGACAGTCTCGAAGAATAAAGAAGGGGCTGTGCCTTCCAAGGGGCAAAACTGCTTCCAAGTCAGCATTGTGATGATTAGAAGAGGAAATGGCTCCGTAGAGACTGCCAGCAAGCTCCTGTGTCACCTAACTCCTTCCTTTCCACTTCTTCATTTCGCTTCTCAAAACGTTTCCAAGTGACTAGCTGATGGTCCTTCTCCAGATGATTTCAAATGTGTGTGGCTGTGTGTGTATGTGTGTGTTCATGTGCGTACTCATGTCTCTGCAAGTGGACCTGTGTGCGTATATGTGTGTGCATTCCAATTCACACATATGTCTATTTATACGTGTTGTCTTATGTGTGTGTTCTTTTTGGTAAGCCAGACAGGGGCAGAATTTATTTCAAATGACAATGAATTCATTTCTTTCAGGCTCTGTGAGGAGCCCTGGAGTTCAATGCTGTAGTGGCTCAGACTACTAGGATATTGTATACACAGCCAGATTTAGAAAGGATAGCTGACTACCTCTGGCAGATGTTCTCTCCAAGGCATGACATATTTCAAACTGGAATCATTTCTGAAAGCCCAGGGCATGATATGAAGGCACAAGTATTATACTGAGGGTTAAGCACTAACAGCCACAGGTAATGAGGTTCAGGAGGTTTTGTTTATTTTAGTGTTTCTTCTCTCGTTCCAACTTAAGAACTGAGCATGTTGTATGATGTCCCTCGACTCATCTAAAGCTCATTTCTCATTCTACGAAATGGAAATCTCTTCTCATTGTTCCTATTTAAAAGAAAAAGAAAAAAAGAAAGAAATGAGAGAGAAAGGGAATTGACCTTTGAGAACCTACTCAAGCTTGAGCAGCTTTCTAATGACAATGACAGCATAATAACAACACCCAGATTGTGGAGCCCTTTCTAAGCCTTAAGCACAGTGACAGTCATTCCTTATGAGATTGTCCACCTGACTGCATCCTTCTGGGGCAGGTGCTCTTGTGAGCTACAGTTTACAAATGAGAAAATGGGAGGGTGGAGAGATTAAGGAGCTTGTCCAAGGTAAATAATAATAATAATAATAATAATAAT
>CABHPH010151956.1:0-26134 GCA_902168325.1 Peromyscus nudipes | reverse complement strand
TAAGGAGCTTGTCCAAGGTAAATAATAATAATAATAATAATAATAATGGTAAGGACTAAAGGCATGCCTGGTCCTAGAGAGATGACTACCCTTTTAATAGTCACAAGGAAACAGATGCAGGTGCTGTGCTTCTTATCAGGTTGTGGGGAGATGCTCAAGAGAGTGGAGGAGGGAAGGGTATAAAGGAGTGTCTGTCATGCCTGCAGCTGCTCAGTAACTACTCAGCCTCACTCTTTGGTAAAGCCTTGCCTCCTGCTTCCAGGCCATGATAAATGGCCACCATTCTGAATTCACCCGCAACTTGCTTCTTGGGTTCTTAATCCCCTGATGCACATGAAGGTCTAACAGTTTTCATGCATTCATTCAATATATGACTTTTAGAAACAACTTTTGGGCCAGGCCTGGTGTTAACTCATGTGAGGTAAAATACCCAGAATATAGGAGGAGTCTGCCATGCATGGCAGTCTAGAGACTCAACAATCCCTGCTCCACCTAGGCACTCTGGTGCTGTATTCATTCACTTGAGAAGCTCATGTACACTCCAGGCTGGGACATAGCTCCATCTGTATGGACTGTGTCTGCCTAGCTGCTCCCTGGTCAAACCTGGCCTTGTTTTGTGAGTTGTTTAGTCTTAAGCTGACATTACAAACATTACAAATCACAATTAAGAAAAAAATATATAAAGATCTAGTGAATATCACCATGAGCCTTGAATCCATATGTCACTCAGCTCTCACAATAACCAGTTCTCACCAGTCATGCCTTCTTATCTATAAATTCTTTAATATGTAGAGGTAACACATAGGGACATTTTCAAGAAACATTACTGTAATGCAACTGACAAAATCAACAATTTTGAGGCACTCGTCCACTGTCCTCTGGCAGATGTGTAGCTGACAATGTGTGGGCACCGTTTCTTCATTTGACCGGCATTCTCCTTTGCTGTGTAGAGACTCACCTTCAGAAGCTCTTTTCTGTAAGTGTTGGCTTTCCTTGCTGTGCTACCAATGCCCTGTGCAGGAAGCATTTACTTATGCCTATAAGCTGAAGTATACTCTATTCTTTTCCTTCCAGGAGCTGCAAAGTATCAGGTCTTATGTTGAGGTCACTGATGCATTTAGAGTTGAGTTCTATGCAAAGTGAAATGTAAGGGCTGTTTCACTTCTTTTTCTGCATGTGTTAAAAGATACTGTCTTTTTTCCAATGTATATTTCTTGGCATCTTTATCAAAAATCGTTTAGCTGTAGTTTCAAAGACTTATAATTTGTTCTTCTATTCTATTTCTTTAATCTATGTGTCTATTTTTGTTCCAGTCTCGTGCTGTTTTTATCTTGGTAGCTCAATAGTATAATCTACATCTGTTGTGGTTACCTACACATGACTTTCACAAGATCAAGCCAGTCAAGTTCCAGCATCAATGACAGAAGGGTTGGCTGAGGCCCCACCCTTGGGGAAGAGCTACAGCAAAGGTAGTTGCTGAGAGGGAAAGTCACTTTTCTTTGGGGAAGTGATCAATGTTAGGTTACCCCCATCCTATTAGATGGCTCCACATCCATGCACGTATGGCAAGACGAATCAGACTTGGGGGTATTAAAAACAATTGAAAAAAATCAGAGAACGTGAATCTGGGGAGAGGAGCACTAGAAGAAATTGGGGGAGGTAGTGGTAGATGAATATGATCAAAATACACTATATAAAGTTTCAAAAGGTAAGTAAAAATATTTCAAAATTAATATTTCCCTATCATTAAATATTTTTCTGATTGACTCAATGCTTACAGTTTGTGTGCTTTATTACAAATCCAAAATGTGTCTGCACATGGCATTTACTTGATGGACATTCCATTCACATTTGTCAATCATGCATCCTGTATTGAGATCATCACAGACTTCTGAAGAGTTGAGAGAATGCTGCGGAGCATTCTGACAGACCTTGGTATAGCTGTAAAACTATGGTTTAATTCCCCATAGGGGTATTGATAAGGTGTCGTCACTGAGCTGACCTTTGAAAACTTACCACACTTCACCTTTTCTAAAGTGATAAGAAGCAGAGAAATACTTCATTGGAGGAGGAAGAAAACACCATTTCAAGCAATGCTTTGACAAGGAGAAAACAGTCGGCTCTGCTATGTTCTGTCTCCCATATCGCCAGTGATGGAGTTCATATGGAAACCACTGACCGGTGTGGATATGACTTTCTAGCCCCTGTGAGATGATGCAGGAAACACTGGACTCTGGCTCTGTCTGAAAAGCCTTGAGGGGTATCACTGCATCCCATGATAAGTGGGGCTGTGATGACCACAAGTACAGGCGGGCCAACTGTCAGTCGTGCCCCACCCCCAACCCCAGCCTAGCTTGTCCCACTCTAGAGCACTCATGCACCTCTCCAGACTGATGGCAACAGATTCCTCCTGATTCCTACCTGTGGTGGCAGATTTGGGGGTTTACAAAAAGAATTGCCCGAGGCCTGGAATTGCAATGTCTATGGGCCAGTACATTGGAAATAATTCAGAGTGGGAATTAATTTCTGGAAAGCCAAAAGGAAATCAATGGCCTATTTAATGTGCTCACAATATTTGTGGCCATCTCTCATAAGCAATGACAATTCATCCCTCGGTGATCCCTGTGGGCGGGGGGGCATGAGAGGGCTTCAGTACAGATACACACGAAGCTGGAGGAAAAGATCAGGGGCAACCTGTGTTCCCCTGTCACTAAATCTTCTATAGTGGGACAGGATATATCTCTCCATTTTAATGGTACAGAAAGAGAATGTTCTGAAAATCTCTTAGCTGGTGAGTGCAGAAGAAAGGGAGGAGGGATTGTACCCAGGGGGCTCAAGGTTATGACAGATGAACTCACAGAGACAGCTGACCTGGGCTTGTGGGAGCACCTGGACTGTGGACCAACAGTCAGGAAGCCTGCATGGGACCGACCTAGGCTCTCTGTATGTATGTGACAGTTGTGTAGCTTGGTGTAGCATGAATCTTAAAAGTTCTTATTAATAAAATCAAACCCCCGACCAGTTATTGGGGTGAAATGCTGGATGGTCAGAGAGACAGAACAAGCCACAGCTAACCTCACCTGGCCAACTTCTCCGCTGGTCTTGTTTCCTCAGACTAGAAGCCTCTGTGTCCTCATATCCGAATGGCTCTCAGCTGAACTGTTGCTAGAAGCCTGAATGCTTAACCAGCCAAATGCTTAACCAGCCAAATGCTTCTAGTTTCTGGTCCTCATGCCTTATAAACCTTTCTGCTTTCCACCACCACTCCCTGGGATTAAAGGCTTGCTTCCTGGGATTAAAGGTGTGGGTCACCACGCCTGGCTGTTTCCAATGTGGGCTTGAACTCACAGAGATCCAGAGGGATTTCTGTCTCTGGAATGCTAGGATTAAAGGTGTGAGTGCCACCATTTTCTAGCCTCTGTATCTAGTGGCTCTTCTGTCTCTGACCCCAGATAAGTTTATTAGGGTGCACAACATTTTGGGGAACACCACCACAGCTTGGTCTGTTTATAAGGCTCCTAGCAGTGAGATCAGAACCTGTCCCTGGCACTTAGTTGGCTTTTGGGAACCTGTTCCCCATGCTGGATTACCTAGCCCAGCCTTGATGCAGGGGGAGGAACTTGGTCCTGCCTTAACTTGATGTGCCATGCTTTGTTAAAGCCCTTGGGAAGCCTGCCCCTCTCTGAATGGAGACAGAGGAGGAGTGGATGGAGATGGGGGTAGATGGGAGGTGGGTGTGGGGGTAAGGGAACAGGAGGAGAGGAGGGAAGGGAAACTATGATGGATATGTAAAATAAATGAAAATGTTAATTAAATTTTAAAAAATAATTCAAACCTGAACCCCAAGTGTACATTCATTCATTATCCAGGAATCTAGTGTTGTCTTTTAAGGGAATGCAGGGCTCCCAAGTGTTGGGGTCTGTAGGCATTGTCTCAAGATACGGTCCAGAGTAAGGGCTAGAGGAACCTCATGGCCTCAGAAGCATGTGGGTGGAGGTCAATGGCCAGTACCCCAACAGAATCCATCTAGCATTCATGGGCCTCTCATGATGCTCATGTTGTTAACATTTTGCACATAATTTAAGGCATTGGAGAATTTCCAGAATCTTATGCATGGCTGGGTAGCACAATCAATTGTATTCTTTTTTTTTTTTCATTTTACATATCAACCCCAGTTTCCTCTTCCTCCCTTCTTTCCCCCACCCCAATCCCACCCACCCCCTATCCACTCCTCAGAGGGGGTAAGGCCTCCCTTGGTAGTCAACAAAGTCTGGGATACCATGTTGAGGCAGGGCTTAGCCCCTACCCTCTGCATTATTGTTGAGCAAGATATCCCGCCATAGACAATGGGCTCCGAAAAGCCAGTTTATGCACCTGGGATAAGTCCTGGTCCCACTGCCAGGGGCCCCACAAACAGATTAAGCCACCTCAGTCTGAGCAACTAGACAGCAGCATTAAAATGTGTTCTAACCGGGCACAGTGGTTCATGCTTGTAATCCCAGCCCTTGGGAGGCAGAGGGACAAGGATCACAAGGTCCAAGGAAGCTTTGATCTAAAAACAAACAACAAATCCAAAGGTTGGGGAGGAAACTCAAAGGTAGAGTGTGTGTTTGTCATGAAAAGGCCCTGGATTTGATCCCAGCAATGCAGAAAACCAACAGAAGAATAACAATAAGCATTATTTGAGATTACATTGTGGATTTTGAAATCACTATCCAAATTCTTCCTTCTCAAGGATAAGCACTAGTTGTATTTTTTTTTTTTACTGGAGCTGAGGACCGAACCCAGGGCCTTGCACTTGCTAGGCAAGCGCTCTACCACTGAGCTAAATCCCCAACCCCTAGTTGTATTATTTAAAATTCAGAATAGGAGTCTGTTCCACATTCATTTCATTTCACACATGCATACATTGATTCTCACCATGCTGCTCTGTTCGGGGGTGAACGAGTTGCCTCAAGGCAGATCTTCCTTCATCTCTTCAACTGAATCTATGTTCAAGTTGCAGTAACCCCTTTTTTGTCCCCCATGTACCCTTCACCTTCTACAAAGGAGAAGGGGCGTGCCATCCATCACCGGCAACTTCCTGTCCATTGTAGTTAGAACCAAATGTAAATGTGCTTGCAGAGGTTAGATGGCTGTTAAAATGTAAAAATCACTGTGATGATTTTATTACTTTTACTTCTGGGATAATTAGCTCTTAGATCAGAAAAATCTAATGTCAAATACTCAAAAGAGGTGAGCCACTGATAAAAGTAGCTTTTTAGAACAATTCAAAGTTTGTTTGGGGTATGCATTAGAGTGTGTGCATGTGTGATTGTTTATACTTGTGTGTGTACGTGTGAGTATGTGCATGTATGTGTGCATGTGTGTGCGCCCATGTATGTTTATGTATTTGAGTGTATGTGTGTATGCACATGTATGTGTGTCTGCATGTTTGTGTGCACATGAGCGTATGTGTATGTTACTGCTGCATAACCATGGATGAACCTGTGATTATTTAATAACCTCCCATCCTTTATTTTCAGGACAGGAGGAGGGAAGGGATGTAGAGTATTGAATTTAAGTGGAGTGAAACTTTACATATTCGGAGATAAGCCTTGGAGCCTGTATGTATTGGAAACCATTATCGTTGAAAGCATTACCACATGTTTAAGGACGTGAAGACTAGAAAGCAGCTGTTCATACTGTCAGCTAAGCACCTGAATCCTTATTCCTTCATCATTTATCCAGAAATATCTGTTTGCCACTGGAAAGTTGTAAATATGCACACCTAGAAAACTGGAGTTCATTTACATATAATTTAGAGAACAATCGACAGAGAACCGATGATTTCAGCTCCCTTTCCCTCCGTCTTTGTTTCTGTTTCACTGTGCTGTGTTTTTAGAAGTACATACCAATTACAGAAAAATCCTGAGAGCTCCCAATTTTGTCTCTAACACAGGAGACTGGGAATGACAGCAAAAGTAACAGCTCCTGGCCCAAGCCACCAGAGAAGAGCAGAGAAGCGCATGTTCCATATTTCTAAATATATACTGAAACCCTTGACCCCCAACCCCAGGGGATGACCATCAAGACGTTGTCAAAAGTGGGAAGTACAGGTGTGTCTCTGATGTACTGCAATTAACTCTGTATGTAGCAACACACAAAAATCAGTTCATGGTTTTAACAACTTATATTGTAAAGTGTGTGTGGGGAGAGGGGAATAACCCTGATAAGCCACTAAACAGGATGAGAACCGTTAGGGGCAATCAGCCATAGTTATGCTCATTCTGTCCCCCCCCCTTTTTTTTCCTGCAACTACAACATTTTGTAGAGTACTAAGATTACACAGAGGCATTTCAGCCTGCCATCTTTAGAGCATCAGCTGAGAATGCTCCAAAGCACTCCTGTCTGCACTTTGAACCTTCCAAATGTGGCCTCCATGATCTAGACCTAAGCATGCTCTAAAATGTATCTATCATCTTTCTGGAACCATGCCCTTAAACTAAGCATGCTCAGGAATGGACTCCTGCACTGAATCTGCTTGCTCTTAAATTGCTTCCCTATGTGAATATGAATGCTTCTAGAAGAAGATCCACAAGCCTCTTTGTTGAAGAGGGCCAGTGCTTTGGAAAGGGGCCCAGCTCCTCGGTTCTCTCCTTACCTGCTTCAGGTAGTGAGTGCACTTTCCCAATCTTTTATTTGCTAGCCAAGGGTCTTTTTTTAGTTTGTATTAACCGAAATGTGAAACCACAGCATCTAGTTACAGAACCAATGATTGTTCCTTGGATTTAGCCCCTGAAATATAGGCAACATAATGAAAACACACAAATAGTATTATACCAAATGTAAAAGTTTCTTCACAACAAGGACAATAATCAACAGATCGAAGAGGCAACAAAAGAAATGGGAGAAATCAGCTGAAAAGTCATGTATCTAATGAATGGTTATTATCTAAGACACGTAAGGAGCTCAAACAGTTCAAAAACAATACAGTAAATATTAATCCATACAAAAGTGAGAAAATGACCTGGTTAAACTATTCTTAATAATGGCCAAAAGTTCTGTGAAAATCCACATGACTATCAGTCAGGTGCCATGGCTTGAATCTGAAATGTCCATTGTGGGTTCATGTTTAAACCCTTCTTTCCTGACTGGCAATGCATTCTGAATGACTAAGGACCCTCTAAATTTTGTAGGCATGCAGAATGTGAAAGTTTCCAGGTCTTTAGTCTTGCATCAAGATTCTAGAGAAAAGTCCAGGAGGCCACCACATGCACAGCAGGGTCAGATTCCCTTCAGGCAGGGCCTGAAGAGGCTACATGTAAAGATGCAAAGGTGAAAGCCAGGCAGCGGTGGTGCACATCTGTAATCCAAGTACTCACAAGGCAGAGGCTGTGGATCTCTATGAGTTCAAGGGCAGCCTCGTCTCAAAAGCAAGTTCAGGACAGGACAGCCAGAGCTGTTACATACAGAAACCCTGTCTTGAAAAACCAAAATTAAAAAATTGGGAGTTGGGGTTTGGGGGGGTCGGATGTGAAGGTGGAGCCTGAATTGCAGTCAGGATCCTAGGGTAGTGAAAGATGCTAGAAACATGGTACATGTATTAAGGAAAGCTGCATGTGTCAAGTGGAGTTTGACCTAGGGAGGCTACATATGCCAAATGTGTGGCTGCCCAAATGTGATGGAGCTCACATGAGATCATGTCCCACAGATCTGGAAATGGGATGACAGAATATAATGATTCCTTCGCTGGTTTGTCATCTTTCTTCTGTCACAGCCTCCTGTTACTCTCTTCTGGAAAGAGGGTGTTTATTCTATGGCATTGCCCACTGGAAATTCATACTTCTGTTTTTGACTTTACAGGGTCTCACAGCTGAGAGGTGAACCACAGCATTGGAACTGTAACGACTGCAGAGAATCTTGAAATGGGACCGCACTCGTTATGAAATGGCCATGAGACTTTGGAGACTAAGAGCTGAATGTCATGGCTTAAACGTGGAGTGCTTTCCTTATGTTCATGATTTAATCACTTTGTTGAGCAGACATCAAAGGGAAAAAAATCATATGTCAAAGAGAAAAGCATATTTCCTTCTATCTACAGGCCCAACGCAATAACTAGAGGTACTGGGCTCCTACCCTTCCCTTCCATGACCTGTTCACCTCTGTCAAGGAGGGCTAGCATATGCAAGTTGCCTAAGATCTGCTTATATAGGTCTGTGTAATATTCATACTGATTAAACTTTCCATGGTTAGTGGAGGGGGGCTGCAGTATGCATGCATACTTTGATACTTTGTGTATGTCCATAGTCTAATTCTGATTCAGTGGCAAGTTCATCAGTATTTGACATAACTCCACCTTCTCCTTCTCCCATAGCCATCCCTCCATGAAGAAGGCTTTGAGAACATGATAGCTGTGGTTGACCACAAGAACACATGCCCTGAAACTTACAAGAAGCACTCAGATGTGGTTTTCTGATCTTAGTCAGAAGGCTGTCTCTTAGTATCTATTCTTTTCTTTGTGAAATGACCCTAGCAGAAATGCAAATACTCTTAAGAAAAAGAGAAGCCTACTGAACACGGGACAGGAATGTGGTATTATGAATATAAGACAGTGACTCCTTCATTCAGTGTGTTCTCCATGCCTGTGAAGCTACAGAACGATAGAACTCACAAAAATAAAGGCTTACATAAACATAAGAACTATATTATAAATAAAACTTCATATGCATGCATTAGGTTAGGTCATATATACACAATATCTATGACCATTATGAAAACCAGGTTTATCAGAGTTAATAAGCCTTAGAAAAGTGCTCTATGATAGCCAGCCTTATCATGGGGGAGTCAGAGCTTATGGGAAAGTCCCAGAAACAGCACACATAGCTTCTGAACTGGGATCATAGAAGATGCTAGTGCGGAAGTATCTGGGAGAATGCTATATCTTCCTGGACTTGCATCTGTGAATGGAACACCTGACAGTAGACAGAGGGTTGCAGCAGCATTCACTGGGATGAATCAGAGAAAGGAGAGTTAGAAACGGAGCAGGGAGGTCACGGTCAAACTGAGGCCTCTGACAACCCTTCACCTGGCCCTCATTTCTTCTAACTATAGTCAGAGGGCAGCAGATGCAACTTCATTTTAACCTCATTTTTTAAAGTTCTTTTTCTAATTATTTTCAAAATTAAGAGTATGCACATGTGTCTGTATATAGATATGTGCATGTGGGTCCAGGTGCCCAAAGGTGTCCAAAGGAGGCATTGGAGCTCCTGGGCCTGGAGTTACACACAGTTGTAAGTCACCAAATGTGGGTGCTGAGAACCAAAATCCAGGTCCTCTGCAAAAGCAGCACATGCTTTTAACTACTGAGTTTTAAAAAACCTCAACTTTAACCTTCTAACATTTACACACACACATCTTTGACTTCCTAGATCCTAGAGCCATTATGAGCAAAGGATTTTCTGTAGGTAGTGACACTGTAGCCAAGCGGACAATGTGTTCTAAATAGCCTCCTCGTCATCTGGAATACCAGAAAAGAACAGCAGAATGTAGGCTAATTTCATAAGTTGCACTGCCCTGTGATGAGTTGTAAAAATTGGCAGGACTCAAACTACAATGAAAAGCACAAAGCCTACCAAGAGGAATCTCAGAGCCCAGCCAAAAGGGAGAGAGCCCTAAACAGAAACTCTGTATAAGAGCTGTGAAGTCAGTGCAGGGCCAGCATGGACCTGGGAACATACGGCCCTCTTCCCTTCACGCTCATGCTAGCTCAAACAGTGTCTGAGATTTGGGTTGTTATTACTCTACAACTGCCGGGCCTAGACAAGCTCTAAGGAAGTCCTCATAGTCGTAGTTGTCCTCATTAGCATCATTGTCATTGCTTATGAGCAAGTTAAGACGGCTTTTCCATCCAACCATGAAAGGCAAGAAAAGCTGAGGATTAAAAGATTGTTTACAAAATGAAATCAGCACTCTCCAGCCTTGAAAGCGTGTGACCATCCCAGGATACACAGGACCTAAGATTCTCTTTTGGATTGCAATATCTAGGCTGGCCACATAGACACTGTGGTACATGGTGACACAGCTCCACTTGTCAGTGATAAACTCCAGAGCCACTGACAGTGGTCTTTCTATGTTCTGTAGACTTCCTATGATGTCCATTTCAGCCTCAGATACTAACGTCCCCAATACTCACCTTACATTCTACATGCAACGAGATATTCATTCCCTAAATGTGCTGTGACTTTTCATCCCTGTGCTTCCCATCTGCACATAACACTTGCCAATCTGCTTCTGCCTAGTGACTTCTACCTTCTTTCAAATACCTCAGCCTTGAGAAGTTGATAGATATTGGGTTAGGGAATGTCGTGCTGCAGGGAGCTGTCCTACCCAATGTCTAGCATATTTGGTGAGGTGTGGGCTCAAGACTCTCTCCCAGCATGTATCTAGTGTCTGTGGAAGTGTGGTAGGCCATAGAGGGATAAAAAGAATCTGAACTCTGTCCGTTTTCTTTTGAAGTTCAAATTTATGAAAAGCCCAATAGACCAAGTGACCCTGACCTGGGACACAGGAGGGAACTCATTGAGAAGGGCAGTCATGAGAGTGAAAGCTCTGTGAGAACTGTTTGTCTCCCCAGTGAGCACCTGTACTAGAAACTCTCTGGGCTAGTTAGGTACTGAGTACCTGTGGAAGTGGGTAGAAAGTTTCATTGTAGTATTGTGCATCTAAGGATGCATATGTAAACCTAAAACTTCTAAGTAAGATGGCTGAGCAGGAACCCAAGAGAAAATTGCATTTCCTTCCAACTCAGGGATGCAGCATGGTCTGGTAAATTAAGGTGTGTAAGGGGGCAGGGGAGAAATGGGGTCCCAGAGTTCTCAGCTCAATGAGATGTATTTTGCTGTAGTTTTATGACTTCAGTAGGCTATCCATAACAGCTGCAAGATGGTAGGGCTGCTGTAACAAAGCAGGAGGGATGGCCCATGCAGTCAGCAGCTGCAAGATGAGCATCAGGAACCCAGCTGAGATTCGAGTCTGCACACAGCTTTCAGTACAAACAAGGGCCCCTTCTCACTAACAATAAAAGATAAGAAATCACAGAAACCAGGGAAGCAACAGGATGAGCTCTTGCTTTATGGATTAAGTATGACTTCAAGCCACCCTCATTTGGCTGTGTAATAAAACTGTTGCTGTGTTTAGCTGTTACTCGCTAATGGGTTTGAGTGAGAGAGTTCCAGAACATGTGGGGAACTGTGAAGAATCAAGCTGTAAGGAAATAGAGCTATGAGCTACATGACAGGTACTCATGGGACCTTGCTTATAGGCCTGGAAAGTAGGCACTATTGTGTACATCTTATTGAAAAGCCCAACAATGCCCACAAGCCCAGAAGCTTGTACAAGGTCTCAAAAGAGGCAAGGGACAAAGGCAGCTCTTGTGAAATCAGAGCTATTATGCTGTAAAGAGAGATAGACGGTAGTCACTCTATATTGGCAGAGAACTCCTGCATGCATAGGACATCAACAACAAATACACAGGCTTCTAGAAACATACGCTTTCTCTCAACACCATTCTCTTTAGGGGCTGGAAAGTCTTCCCATCTAGAAATTTCTACCCACAACAGAATGACATAGTTATAAAGTACATGCCCTTATTTTGGTCCACAATGCAACGTAAATGTTTATCTTGTTTTCAGGAATATATTCTCAATTAGAAATCTAATTTTTTCTTTGGATAACGATTCTTACAAACTGAATTTTATGTGCAAAATGCTAATAATTAGGACGAGGGAAAACAAAACAAAGCAAAATGACTAGATGGTGAGAGAGGGAATCCAAAACAATAAGTCAGGGAAGAGCGATATTTTGTCATGTACTTTGCCATGTTGTTTCATTTTGTATTCACAGAAATATTGGAAAATAAGCATTACCGTCTACACTGTAATAATAAAGAATGAAGAGCAGATTACTTAATTCATTTCCTAAGCATCTAGGACAAATCAGCACTGAAATCTATTATTAACTGTAATTCTAAATCCCTTTATTAACCAAGAGCTTGCACATCCAACTTTAAAATAAAGCAGGGGTCTGTCTCACCTCTGGAAGCTGAGAGCAAAGGTCAAAGTTGGCTAAATCTCCATCTCCAGTGCCTGAGCCAATGTCAAATGCATGCAGGGATCCCTCCCTACACATACTGATCAAATGCTTCACAAGCTGCACCTCTGCAAGCCAGTGTTCTAGAAATAAACATTGCTAGTGCTTGGAATTCTATTTTCACAGATAGAATCCAGCATAGAATGTGGACAGGCAATCTCTTGATTCAGCTCAGGCCTGTATGACCTGAAAGACAGACAGTCTGCCTTTAAAGTTAAAACCAGAACATTTTGTACCAATAATTCAGTATATTTGCACGAACCCTTGACACATACAAACACACCTCTCTTAGGTGGCTTTTGTCAATATTTAGTCTAAAAGGCTATATATGTACCAATGGAACAAATACTCAGTGCTCTTAAAGGCCCATCAGCCAAGCTACAAACACATTTTTCTGGTACAGTGAAGAAGAAAACACTTAGCTTTCTTTAATATGACCTTCACTGTTTCTCTCTCTCTCTCTCTCTCTCTCTCTCTCTCTCTCTCTCTCTCTCTCTCCCTCTCCCTCTCCCTCTCCCTCTCCCTCTCTCTCTCTCTCTCTCTCTCTCACACACACACACACACACACACACACACACACACATGGAGTTGCAAACCTTAAGAGCAAAATAGAAATAGTAATGTAGATATCCACATATGTTCCAGACCTTAGAGCACTGATAAAGGAGTATGGAAATAGGCACAAATGATCCTTAATCCATGTGAGACAGTCACCAACTGCAGTTTGAGTGTGAGATTTATTAGATTGGAGATGAGAAAAGGGCAAAGAAATGTTAGAGGGCCCCAGAAATATAGAGCAAGTCTCAGAGAAAAGCACTATGCACTTTGCATACATGACAAACCTCTTTTTGTTGCAAATAACATACAATAAATGAACTGAGTTACCTAAAAGTGGGAGACACATTATGGGAATAGAAGGCATGTCTGTAGTTCCCTCCAGAATGCATATGCTCAGATGCAATGACATATGCTGGCTGAGGTTCTGTGGGTATAAAAGGCAAATTTATAGCAGGAGCATGTGCCTATTCTTGTGAAAACCGACTATAGCCCTTTAAGGATGAAAGGGGTTCAAAGCAGTTATCTCAATGGCAGCAAGGGGTTTACTGGTGGCCTCTGATAATGAGGAGGGGTTTAAATATTCAAGGATTTGCATTATCCTTCGGATAGCCAATGACTGGAATGCTTTACTTCCAGGCTGTCTGGCTCCAGTCTGTGCCTTTAATCACTGGCTACCATTATTTTAAATGACCCAAACCAATATGCCTCAGGTTCTCATTTTCAGGTCTTAAAATAGAGGAACAGTGTGGCTTAGTTGGTCCATAAGTTCTATTCTGTGTTGGTAACTTTTGCATGTCTGTGACCACACTAGCTGATGAAGGGAAGGTTTATTTTGGTACTGACTTCAGAAATATTCCTGTGCCCCATGATGAGGATGGCATGGAAGCAGAACTCTATCAGTCAGAAGTGGTGGGAGGGACAGTTATTCACATGGCAATATACAAAGAAGCAGCTGGACTCTGTGTAGCACTATGTCCAGGCATGCAGGACACACAGTGATAGCATGGTGCCAGCTCAAATAGTGTGGGCATTTCTTCTCCTATACCTTACAAACTTGCAATGCATGTGCAATCTATCCTGGGGAAGTTCTACTCAGTGCCTCAGCCTTCCTCAGCAGTCATGCCAGGATGCCAAAAACGTCAACATCCTGAAGCCCATTTCAACTTGGGCTTCACTTACCTAGCTCTGGGTGCAGAGCCTGCTTAGGGCCTAAATACAGTGACTGTCACAAGACTTCATATTGTCTGACCTCATTTTTCCTCAACCTTAGTACATGCCCCAGGACCCTGTAAGTTGCATTCTGTGTGCCTAGGAAACCATCGTCATGTCCACAACTTTAAGTAATGCTATCAGCTTGAGAAGTCCCTGTTGACCCTTGGACCATGGCGCCAGTGGACTCTGAGTAGCTGGGTGACTAAGCCTTGGAAACATTTTTCCCTAGGCACTCTGTAGCTCCCTGCTTTTAAATGAAAGCTTTCTCAAATGTGTTTGTATTTTTATACCCCCTTTAATGGATGTGGTCTTGCCTTGAATGTGTCTGCTGTCGTCTCCCAGTGCAAAGTGCCTGGCTTTTCTTTAATTATATTGATCACTTTAATAATTATAACTGCTAAGCCTGCAACTAAATACACTCCTTTCTCCCCAACTGGACATTTTCCAATCCTTCTGCTCTGCATTTTCCTCCCAGTTCTTACCATGGAACTAGCTAAAAGCAATAAGCAAATATCTGCCACAACCTGAAAACTATGCTGTCTCAAAATTTCTTCCACCAAATTTATATGGGTTCATGATTTTAGAGGGCTTTCAGTCCATTGTGGTAAATCCATCACGGTACTCATCTATGGCAGTGGGAATTTCAGCAGCTGTTTGCCTGAGGCCAACCAGAAAGTAGAAACTGTGTGACTGGACCAAGGGGTGGGCATAACCTTTGAAGGAGTGTTCCTAGTTGCCTTCTTCTCCCAGCTATGTCCTACCTAGTAAAGACTCCACAGCCTATCAGGATAGCACAACCTACTGATGAATGTGTCTCCAAAATATGAGCCTACTGGGGACATTTCTGGTTCAAATCATAACACTTGAGCCCCTGAGGATAGCTTATACAGTAAGTGTGTGACATAAGTAAGCTAGCTTGTGCAGCTTCAGTTTGAGTAAAGAGTTCTTAGAGAGGTCATAGTGGACTTCCAAAAGCACACTGCCTGTCCTATCATAGAATAATATCAGTCACTTAGGTATTTTATGGTCTATTCTGTGGGGGTAAGTCACGGAGATCTGTCGCCCAATCTCCTTTCCAGAGACCTGCTACAAGGACTAAAGCTGGCTGCTCCAGCTAATCACTGTGAGATCAGCCATAGGTATCATCACGGGGTCACAACCCCTGCTGTGCTATTAAAGTCAAGGGGTGTGGATTATCAGGATCACAGGAGATGGGGCACTCAGTCAATGTGGGATCTTTACTTTGGTCTGGACTACCAATCACAGACCAAGGTTCCCTCAGAGCTATGATGCCATCTAAGGCTAATCCTACCTCTGTGTCCAGTCTACATTCCAAGCTGTGGTACCCTTATAATAAATGCCTTTTAACTGCGTGTGACTATGCCTTCACAAAGGATATGAGTGGACACATCCCTAAACAATGTTGAGTGTGGACATTGAAATAATATTAACTCCTAGACTAAACAAAGTATCTCAGTGATCATGGGGACACTGATGTACTTCCCACAATACGGTAACAGCCATATTGTTATCTTCCAGCTTTCAGTCTTTAGTGATTACTTTACCTGCAGAGTACTACCTTGCCCAAATTTGTTCACCATTCCATGATGAGTTATAACAAAAGACTGATAAAATAAGAAACCTAAAGGTCTGGTCACCTCTATCCAACTCTGAACAATTGTAAAGGCCATTCTAGCCCCATCTGGACCTATATCTTCACTCAAGGCAAGCCTCTCTCTCTCTCTCTCTCTCTCTCTCTCTCTCTCTCTCTCTCTCTCTCTCTCTCTCTCTCTCTGTGTGTGTGTGTGTGTGTGTGTGTGTGTGTGTGTGTGTGTGTGTGTCCAGGGCTACACAGCCACCACTCTCAGGATCACTCTGTAATAAACACCATGTCCCTAACCTGTGTCTTAGGATCTACTTCCTGGGAAGCTGGTCGGAAGTGATATGTGTCTATAGATGTGAAGTCTACATTGGACAGAACTAGAATCTAATGAGAAAATTTTAATTAGATGTTTTAAATATTTTCCCCTCATAGCAAGAAGCAAGAGCAGAGCTTCAGATCTCTGGAAACAATGAGAAGCCACCTTTGCTTCATCAGGAGCCAGCAGACTTGCACCAGTGTGTAAAATGATACAAACTCCTGAGCAAGGCCATTGAGGAACAGGTAAAAACTAAGAACATGAGCAGGCATCAGCATGGATACAATGGAACAGCCAGCAATAGTTACAGGAACTACAATCAAATATGCAGTGGCTTAAGACAGAGAAACGCAAACATATACAGGAGAGACTCTGCATGGTGAGAAACATCAGACATGTCTTTTCATCTTTTCTGATTTCAATTTTCATTTGCATTTTATGATCCTAGAGACCTATTTCAGCACCCCAGGGAAGCAGCCGTGGCATTGTTTTGTAACGACCTGTTTCTTTTCCTGTTCTTTCCTACCCTTTCTTAAGGCCATGGGAGAAATGCTCATTAATAAATAAAGGGGAAATTTCTAGACCCTGAATCCCAAGCAGAAACATGTGGTCAGAGACTTCAACTCAGTAAAGAAATGACATCTCTTCTGATGCCATCCCCAAAGCCAGGATACAGACCCACCAAAGTTTCCTCAGCAAGAAGCATCCTTGTAGGCTGATGAGATGGCTCTGCAGTCAAGGACACTTGCTTCTCTTCTAAAGGACCTGGGTTCAGTTCTCAGCACCCACACTCATTGGCTCACAATTGCTTGTGACTCCAGCTCTAGGTAGATCCAGCTCCTCTGACCTCCCTAAGCACCTATACACACACAAACATGCAAGCACAAACACTTTCTTTAATTAAGAAATTTGTTTCATCTTACATACCAATCACAGATACCCCTCTCTTCACTCTTCCCACACCCCCCCCAGCCTTCCTCTCCAACCCAAGCCCCCATCCCCTCCTCAGACACATGTAAGGCCTCCAATGGAGAGTCACCAGAGTCTGGTACATTCAGTTGAGGCAAGTCCAAGCCCCTTCCCCTGCATCAAGGCTGTGCAAGGTATCCTCCCATAGGTAGTGGGCTCCAAAAAGTCAGCTCATGCACCAGGGATGGATCCTAATCCTACTGTCAGGGGGCCCCATAAGCAGATTAAGTTATACAGTTGTCTCACTTATGCAGAGGGCCTAGTCCAGTCCCATGGAGGCTCCACAGCTGTCGGTCTAAAGTTCGTAAGTTCCCACAAGTTTGGTTTGGTTGTCTCTGTAGGCTTCCCCATCATGATCTTGATGCCCCTTGCTCATAGAATCCCTCTTCTCTCTCTTTGACTGGACTCCTGGAGCTCTGCCTGGTGTTTGGCTGTGGATCTCTGCATCTGCCTCCATCAGTTACTGGATGAAGGATTTATGATGATGGTTAGGGTATTCACCAACCTGATTACTGGGGTAAGCCAGTTCAAGCCTCCTCTCCACTATTGTTGGGGTCGTCCTTGTGGATTCCTGAGAACTTCTGTAGCACCCGGTTTCTCCCTATCCTCATGATGCCTCCCTCTATCATGGTATCTCCTTCATTGTCCTCCCACTCCATCCTTGTTCCACCTCAACCATCCCATTCCCTGATGTTCTCATTCCCAATCCCCTACCCTCCATTGCCCCCCCTTGCCCCCAGTTTACACATGAAGATCTCATCAATTTCTTCTTCCCAGGGTAACCCATACATCCCTCATAGGGTCCTCCTTATTAACTAGCTTCCCTGGAGCTGTGGGTTGTAGTCTGGTTATCCTTTGATTTTCATCTAGTATCCACTTGTGAGTGAGTACATACCATGCTTGTCCTTCTGAATCTGGGTTACCTCACTCAGGATGATATTTTCTAGTTCCATCCATTTGCCTGCAAATTTCATGATGTCCTTGTTTTTTCACTGCTGAGTAGTACTCCATTGTGTATATGTACCACATTTTTAAAATCCATTCTTCGGTTTAGGGGCATCTAGGTTGTTTCTAGGTTCTGGTTATTACGAATAATGTTGCTATGAACATAGTTGAGCAAATGTCCTTGTGGTATGATTGAGAATCCCTTGGGTATATGCCCAAGAGTGGTATAGCGGGGTCTTTGAGGTAGATTGATTCCCAATTTTGTAAGAAATCACCATACTGATTTCCAAGTAACTGTACAAATTTTCACTCCCACCAACAGTGGAGGCGTGTTCCCCTTGCTCTGCATCCTCTCCAACATATGCTGTCATCAGTGTTTTTGATCTCAGCCATTTTGACAGCTGTAAGATGGTATGTCAGAGTCGTTTTGATTTGCATTTCCCTGATGACTAAGGATTTTAAACATTTCCTTAAATGTCTTTTGACCATTTGAGATTCTTCTGTTGAGAATTCTTTATTTAGCTCTGTAGCCCATTTTTTAATTGGATTGTTTTGTATTTTGATGTCTAGTTTCTTGAATTCTTTATATATTTTGGAGATTGGCCCTCTCAGACACAAACAGGTGTAAATAGTTAAAATAAAATAAAAAAAAACTTTTAAAATAAATTTCATTCTTCAAAGAAGAAGAGGAAGAGATCAGGAAGAGGAGAGGAGAAGAAGCAGGGATGGAGAGAAGAGGGGAAAAGGAGGGGGGAGGAAGAGGAGGAGGCAGCAGTATCTTTGGGGGAAATTCTTCAGAGAGGCTCTGTCTCAGCTGAGCTGCCTGGGCTCTGAGTGTCTGAGCAGCTCAGGTCCCTACAATCATGCATGAAGCCACCTTCCTGTGAGACATACGAACTCAAAGTTAGAGAGTAGCCAGGTATCACTGGCAACTTCTTAGAAAACCAAATGTCATTTCAGACCCTGGTGCTGAGTGAGAACGCCTGGCCTGTGTTCCTCGTTCTATCTTGCCGAATCTAGAACTAGAAACAAGTGAGGTGGCTGTGGTAGGAGAAGTTATGGTTATTCTCATTGTTAAGTGGAGATCACTTAGGAGTATATCCCTGGGTGCCAGTAGGCTGTGTCAGACAAGTTTCACTCGGGAAAAAGACACACACTGAATGTGCAGAGGAAACCACTCTGCAATTGGTTTCCTGTACTGAATAGACAGGAAAGGAGAAGGAATCAGTAAAGGACCAGCTTCCATCTTTCTCCCTGCTTTCTGACTGTGTAAACAATGTGGCCAGCTGCCCCACTGTCCAGCTACCATCCCATCCCGCCATCATGAGGTAGAAACTTTTATCTCCCTCCAACTGTGGCAAAATAAGTTCTTACTTGCTTTTATCAGGTATTTTTGTCAAAGTAACAGGAAGAGAAACGAATAAATGGGAGGTAAGTGTGACTCATGCAGTATTTAAGAATGAGTTGTAAGAATGAATTAGAGAAAGGCAAGTATCTCCCATGACAGAGGAGCCAATGGACATCAAGCGGGTGATGACTGGATTAAACTAAGTCTAAAGAAGAGTGTGAGTGGCAGAGACACTAAAAGAAAGAGGGTGAATATGTAAGATTTCAAGCTCTGGGCAGGTGGCCATGCAGAAATGAATGCCTTTGAACATGGGGCTTTGGTCACTCATCACACCAAGGCCATGTCCAGACATTCCAGTGTGTTTCTATTTCTCAGTCCCATTCTGTGAGGTTGAAAGTCTCTCATGGTTCTTAGAAATTAGAGTTCTGGGCCGGGCAGTGGTGACACATGCCTTTAATCCCAGCACTCGGGAGGCAGAGGCAGGCAGATCTCGGTGAGTTCGAGGCCAGCCTGGTCTACAAAGCGAGTTCCAGGAAAGGCGCAAAGCTGTCTCAAAAAACAAAAAAAAAAAAAAAGAAAAGAAAAGAAATTAGAGTTCTGACTGGGTGTGACTGGTAACACCAGCACTCAAGAGGCGGAGGCAGGAGAATCAGTGACTTTGAGGAAAGCTGAAGTACACACACAAGCGATAACAACAACAACAAAAAAAACTTATCTAAAAACTAACAAGGGAAACTGGTGCTTTGAAATCAGATACACACAAGCTCTTCCATTCTACCACACTAGCTGGGTAACTTTATATAAGACAACTGATTTCTCAACTCCACAACATCCCCAGTTATGTAAATATGTAAAAGTGGACTAAATGCTGAGGACTTAATGGTAGGAACTAAAAGAAGTGTTGTACATAAGGGACTGACTAATGCCTGGTGCATTGGAATTCCTAATTATCCACCTATCCTCTGCCATCTTCCTCCCATCTCCTTCAAAGGTACTTATGTGGCTGGAGAGAAGGCTCAGAGATTAGGAGCCTTTACTGTTCTTGAAGAGGACTCAAGTTCAATTCCCAGCATCCATGTCAGGCAGCTCCCAATTGTCTATAACTGAAACTCTGGGAATCCACTGCTCTCTTGTGGCCTCTGCAGGCTCCTGCACTCTTGTGCACATACCCACACAGAGATACACAAATACAGAAAATTAAAACTAAAAATGAATCCGACCAAAGGTATTTATCTGCTTGATTTATTTTCCCATTATCCATAGAAACTGTGTGAAAGTGCCGCAGAGAGATTACCTCATCATCTTAAAAACAATTGAGTTTTTCTGACTATTGTCTCTGTCATAGTCAGGACTTCTATTGCTGTAATAAAATACTATCACCAAAAGCAGCTTGGGGGAAAGAGGGGCTTATTTCAGCTTATAACTCTAGGGTCATCCTCCATCACTGAGGAAAGTCAGGGCAGGTACTCAGGACAGACATCTGGAGGCAAGAACTGAAGCAGAGGCCATTGAGGAACACTGCTTACTCATTTGCACCTTGTGGCTTACTCAGCCTGCTTTCTTATACAATTTAGAGCTGCTTGCACATGGGTGGGACACCACCCTCCCCACAGACTAGGCCCATGCATGTCAATAATTAACCAAGATAATGCCCTTCAGACTTGCCTACAGGCAATCTTATTGAAGCGTTTTTCACACTTAAGTGTAGTGGGTGGTTGTTTGTGCCTTGCCCTGAAGCACCGCCCCTAATGAGGCAGTAGGTAGCTGCTAGATACCTGTCCCTTGAGTGTGGCCACCAGGGAATCTTAAGACCTGGGATACATGTATATGCTCTCTCTACCTCGTGAATTTTGGATGCTGAGACAGACAAGGGCAGAGCTCAGACCCTGCCTCACCCTTCCAGGATCCTGCTACAATCCCTTATTTCTGTCTTGTGAGCTAACTTCCAAGTAAATTCCTTTGATCATTAAGATGATTCCGTGGATTGATAGCAATTTAATCGCATTACTTGAGATTCCTTCTTTCCAAATGACTGTGACTTGTGTCAAGTCAACAAAAATCTAAGCAGGATGATTCCTAACCTACTTCAGGATGAGTCCAGTAACCTGACTACATGTGGTATTTGGGTAAGCTCCTAGACCCTCTTGAACTTAGCATACCAATTTAGGAGTAACTTAGTACTGAAACCCCTTCAGATTTGAAAGCCTCTGGTTATATTTTCCCTACTTTGTCACATGGATTAGTCATCAATGAATTGATCTTCAGTAAAATGCTGCAACTTCATCTGTAGAAAGACTCAAACTTCACAGCTCCAGCTTTACACCACCCAAAACCGAATTCTGTGGTGTCTTCAGCATGGTAGCTGACCAGACTCAGTGTTCCACTCTCCATTCACTCTTGTCTGTAGTCCAAATAGTGCTTACTTGGCCCAGCCTCAGACAGCCCTTCTCCCATGACTAGAGTCATTGGAATCTTCTCAAGTCCAGGAAAAGTACAATAGTGTGGAAATATTGGGAACCACAGACAGAATGACATTTACCAGAAGCATTTGCAGGCCCTCATTCCTCAAGGCCTGCAAATTACTTCTGTGTTGAGAGTTTAATCCTCTAGAAGAACCCTTTTCACTGGGAAAGGATGGAGGAGGGTAGGGTTGGAATACCCTGAGCTTTCACTCATCCCTGCTTCAAGAAATCAGCCCTGTTGTTATTTGTTTCCTTTGCTTATTCTTTGGACTTCTTTGTGATGTATTTTGAAAAATGGCTTGAGGAATTAAGCATTGGAAAACTCTGCCCTGGAGACTGTTTCTACCGTCACAGTCCTCATGACAAACACTGGCAGCAGCTACTTGGATTATGCATTGTCACGAACAAAAGCCCGCAGACCTCAGGATAACAGGAAACCTTGTCCTCTGTAAAGTCAAAGAGCACAGCCTGAGAGACAGGACATCTGGTCATAATATATACATTCTTTCCACTACATCTCAGTGACTTCTTTGAAATTTTGTAATAACAGAAAATTCTGGATTTTACAGAAATACATTTTCCCAAGCTTATTTGAGATTAATTCAACTTCTAAGGAACTCTATCTCTAATAATAATGATGATGATTTCATGCAATCCCTTTGTGCTGGACATTATGCACTGCACTTACCATAAATTGGTTCATTTACTTCTATTTAATCTATCACCAAAATGCATCAGAAAAGAGTGCCATTATTGGAACTGGGCCCCCTTTAGCAGATGAGGAAAATGAGACTCAGAGAGGCTGAGATGTGTGCAAAGTTAAATAGCAGTTAGTGAGTGACCCACGAGTTGATTTTGCACAGTCGGACTAATTAAAGCCTATTCAGAGGAAGTCGGCTGAGTTGAACTGCTGGGGCCTATGAGATGCACAGGACACAATTCCTACACTCGAGCCTGGCACCCGTGGTCACACGACCTCTAAAATAAGGCTTAGCATAAAGGGAACTGTATGACCATGATAAATTTTCATATGCAAAGCAGTGTGTTCAGAAATGAAAATTTATTTGGGATTAGTTTTACACAGGGTCAGAGTTCTTAAGGAAGTGCGTAAAACTGTACTGCATACCAAATCTTTCAGAAGATAATTCATGCTAGCTTTAGAGAGATTATTGAGAAAAATCACAGTGAATACACCCCATGACAAAGGTAATGCATAAATCACCATGGTCATAAAGGGAGAGGAATATTATTCTGGAAAACTAGCCCTTGCCCTTGACAGTGAGCTTCACGCCAAGGCCTCTCTGGAAGTTGAGGGACAAAATATGAATATTAAAGGAAGGTCCATAGTTTATAAATGCGGCATATTATCTACCAAGTGTCTACAGTTGCTGAGAGCATAAAATTCAAGCCTTAGCCTTAGTCCTCTGTTGTTAAAAGTTCACAGACAAGAAGCTGTGGGGAAAAACGGTAGAGTCTGATGCATTGTCTGATCTCAACCCCCACGCTTATTATCAGTCATGCCTTGGTAGAACACTGGTGTGTGGGGTTTGCGTTCTCAGAGGATCGGTGATATAATCTTAAAAGCATCATGCAAAAGAGAAAAGGCAAACTGAACAGATGTTGCCAAGAGAGACTCCTAGAGGTGAGTCACGGCCAGGCAGTTAGGCGTGCTGTGTTCTTTCCAGGTAGAACCCTGTAAACAGGCTTTCATTGCACATGAGGTGAAACACGGCCCTCCAGAGAGACATTGTCAGCATCGTAAAATCTAATCTCCCGCACCAAGGCCCAGGAGACCTGTGTTGCCTGTTCGTGCAGCACGGAGGTGGAGAGGAGACAGAGGCATGATTCTATACCAGCTCTGCCTGGTGTGATGTGTTTTCTCTTGTGCTGAATCAGCTGCTGGACACCAGTGTAGAAAATAGAATCACCATGAACCACTAGTCATTTACAGAGGTGGATGAGGAGAGGAAGCAGTAGGAACATAGAAAAGTCTTGGGCTAGTCCTGCAGGCTTTATAAGCCTTTGAGAGACACTTTTCTCAGCCTGGGGAGTAGAAGGGGGAGGCTGGTCCTTTTGCTTACTTTAATTGGTATATTTTAAGCACAGTGATAATTATCTCCTGGGGTTATTGTAAGCAAAAAGATAACTTGAGACATCTTTAACAAAGTCGATCTGTAAATTAAAAAGAACCATGCAATTATTGGCTGTGTTGTGCATCCTTTAGACATATGTTAAAACAAAAGCTGCCCACAAAATACATTTTCCCATGGAAAAAAAAAAAAAACAAAATTTCTATTTTGAAATGACAAGCCAGCACCACCCATGGAGGGTTCTGATGAGTGAAGGAGGCAGGTGAAACTTGGTTTGGAAAGCTGACATTTAGCCAGGCTCTGGCCTCAGGAGGGTACAGTAAGCTGACGTGTGAAATATTTGGAAGTGTGCCTGGTTGTAATGATGTCAGCAGAGGTTAGTTACAGTCAGCAAGCTCTTTAGCTTTCCTGGGCATTTATTCCTTGGGTATGAAATGTGGGCCAATGTGACTTCTACTTCGCAAGAGAATGAGGGAGCACTAATTGATCATTGAGACTCCGCATAAGAATGGTTGCTGAATATTCATAAACTTACTATTAGTTCTGGGGGTTTTTGTTGAGATCTATGTTTTTTAAGCAAAAGTTAAAAGGAAAAAACATATATTTATATTATAGATATATACTGTATTATTTTTAGAAACATGAAATCGGTGCTAAATTAAGTGCTTAGCTTTGTGTTTAATTTTTCAATTACATTTCTTTATTATGTATGTGGGGTGGGCACGCACAAGGAAGTCAAAGGACACCTTGTAAGAGTACGTTATTCACCATATGGGTCCCTGGGATGGAATCAGGTTGTCAGCAAGCACCTTGGCCCTTAGAGCCGTCTCACGGGCCTTGTGCTCCTTTTACAATGACATAATCTATTTTAATAAATAAGAAGACTGTTACAGAAGAGTCTGCGGGCTTCTTCATGTGATTGAACAGAGCCTCTGTGAAGTCGGTCCTGAGGCTCAGAAATTCGGATGCTGATAGCGGTGATAGAACAGAAAGTCATGCTACATTTAAGAGAATCACTAAGACTTACCATGTATACACAATCTATGCAGCTAGCCATGCAGAAGGCTGAACACTGCAGTCTGAGCTCCTGCTTTGTGTTCAGGGCCTACTTTTACTTCTCCCAATACTTTACTCCCACTGTTTCCAACTGCAGCTGCAGGAGTGAAGCTCACCCTTCATTTAGCACCCGGTGTACAGTGGTACAGGAGGCAAACCTTCACTGTGAGGACAACCCCAGGGCCCGCCATAGGGCCTGGGCTGGAATCTCTGCTAGGACTCTCATTTGGGGCATAATTTAAGAAACTTCTCTGAACTTCCATTTAAATTACTCAGATCGGAGCTTTCTCTGAGGTCTGAGTTAAATACATCAAGACCACAGGTGCACCCACTAAGTACACCTGCACATAGTAGGTACTTTGCCTAATTTATCTCTGTCCTTGGCTTCCTCTGTATCTCAGCTTTCATGATTCTATGAAAAATACATTTTAAAATGCCATACTCCTACTAAAAGCAGTTGGATTTGCATAGACTTTAATACTTAAATTCTCTTGATATTTTAATTAGTATGTTGAGAGAGCTGTAGCTTTGCTCTAGATAATCCTAAATCTGCAGCTGAAACATGATTCAGTAACTAAGCTCTTAGAATTGTAGTTCACAAATGTTTCCTAAGATGCGGCTTGTGTGGGGATGGCTGTCATGGAGATAGGCACCTTTGTTTTCAAAACTCTCTGGTTTTAATAAGAACACCAGGAGCAGAGCCGTCTATGCCCTAATTGCATCCCAGGTACCAAGAAATGGCTGATGGCTTCAAACGCCACCCCCACCCCGCTACACCCTTTCTTTCCTCAGCATGAGTGGGTGTAGGTATGTGTCCACTCAGCGACTAAACAAGATAATAACATGCCACAGGCAAGACATTCTGCTAAGTGCTATGTGAAGAGAAATAAACAGCCCAGGAGAAAAGCGACACAGTCAGCTTGAGAGCACATCAGAGTAGCTCTTTCAACATCAGAAAGGCTGGCATTTAAACCCCACTTCCTCTGCTTCCTGCTGAAGTCGGCGGTCTCCTTAAACCACCTTGTTTGGTTACCTGTGATGTGTGAAGACATACATCTGCTCCTCAGATAAGGCAAGCCCATGCAGTGCTTCAGTGTTAAGAAACACTTTTTATTTTTTGTTTTAAGTGTATGAGGGTTTTTTTGTTTTTGTTTTTGTTTTTTTTGGTTTTTTTTTGTTTTGTTTTGTTTTGCTTTTGTCTGCCCATATGTAGGTGCATCACATTGCCTGGTGTTTGTGGAGGTCAGAAGAGGGCATTGAGAAATTGTTGTTAGAGATGATTGTAAGTCACCATGTGGGTGCTGGAAATTGAATCTAGGTATTCTCCAAGAGCAACAAGTGCTCTTAAGCACTGAGCCATCTCTCCAGCCCCAACCTAAGCTCTTAATCTATGCACCAGTCAGCAGGGACTACCGTTAATGGCCCTAGCACTTCCTCTTAGAAGTG